>OLKM01001950.1:0-38940 GCA_900291075.1 Melanogrammus aeglefinus
TTCGATCCTGTGTTTTTGGTTGCGGCTGACGTCGAGCCTGTACACTCCAAGCCAAAAACCCCACAACTCCATACCCAGCCTGCCAGCATTACGATACTGCTTTTCTTTGTATCTTACCAGCCAGTATCGCAAGTAACCTGAGTCCCTCCAAAACAGCCCAAAACATTGTGAAAAGCGGCAAGGTGCATGTCCAAGAAAGAGAACCGGCAAACGCCTGTTCTGAAGATTCATGGTTATTCACAAAGACCCCTTTCACCATGGATGGGTAAGAAACAAGGGACTGTCTCACAGAGAAGAGAAGAGCATAGGCTAAGTGCTATGAGCAAGGTCGATTTGAAATCCAAATTTCGTTCAATATTTAATATCATTATTTTTTAATCAGGCTAGCCCGGTGACGTGTCTTTGATTGCTTAAAAAATAAAAACGAATGTAATCCGAAAATATGATGACTAGCCATATTTGCAATCATGGAACTTCTTAGTACACTGTTTTGTGTTGACATTAAACATAAGTTCAATATTAAATCGGTTTTGTCCTTGTAAACTGAGAACTATGTTCACTCGTAATATTAATAAGTACCTAAAGATCCAGTTGGGGGGGGGGAGAGGGAGAGCGACCCCCATGACGCCGTCTCTTCCACTCAACTCCACACAACATTTATGATCTCCTGTCATTGATCTGTAGTACAAACATTTGTCACACTTGTCGTGTCAAGTGCGGTACTCGCTCCCTTTTTTCTCTCTCCGCTCGCCCATTTGTCTCCCTGCCTTCTGGTGTACCAGATACCTCAGTCTGAATAGATCGCAGGTTCATGTGCCAAAGCACCCTGGCGCACCGCCGTCAGGTAAGTGTGCACGTCTCCCTCTCTCTCGGCTCTCTGCCACTGGTCAGCAGACAGGAATAGCATGTATTTGCTCTCCTGTGCCCAAAACACCATGCACACCGAGGGAGCTTGAATAAACCCAGTGCGATATTATGACGCATGCTCTGAGACTAGAGGGGCTTAAGGTCTTGTGGTCGCGCAGTGAGTAGGACAGCTTGAGAAGGGAGAAGGCGGCGATTGGGTGTAAGTAGCGAGAGGGAGTCCATCCCAAGAAGGTGTGGATTCATACAACAAAAATATCGGCTAGATTCCAAATGTTTGAGTCTATTAATAACACATCTGTGGCAGATATCGACATGTAACTGGCAATTCAACGGAGAATACTTCAGGGCTCTAGAACAGACATGAATAGGGGCCAAATCCATTGAAAATCCGATCAATCTGATGTAGCTGTCACACCTTGAAGAACATCGGATGTGTCAAATATAGCATAAAAGATGCACACTTTCGAAAATGCTGACTTGTCAATCGTTCACCAGTATGACGTCTGCGAAAATTGTAACAGAAAAACTGCCTTGACTGATAACCCAATGTAACATTGAAAAATAGTCATGCTTGAAGATTTGAAAATATATACAAACAATATGTGTATGCCCTATTTTACAAGTCACAGAGTTGGCGGGATAATTAAATTGAAGTCATGGACTCTCTGATCTGTTCCTGCTACATACTCAAACACATATCGTCTTGTGCACTTTGTAAGAAAAGACGTGGAAGGGTGACGACAGGTTTATACAGTGCAGATGCTGTAGGTGACTGTCCTTCCTACGTCCTTGTTCGCAACACACAACAAAGGCCCCCTCACCAGAGATCGGCCATGTAACACACCATAAAGCCAGATGTCACATGTGGTTTATGCACACGGTGAAGGATATAGGGTTTAGAGCTTCGTCTTTCGTGTTCAAGACACACACACCCCACACCGAGTCCCAGCGTACCTGATCTCTCCCTCGAGACCCTCTCACTCAACCCGCCCACCCCACACACTTCATCCAGCACCCCGCCTTGTTTCCCTACCCCTCCTCTTCTGACTCTCCTCTCAACGCCCACCCACTCTAAAGAGCCATGAATCACATTGAAGTACCGGTAGGGCTCCCATAATCCCCTCTACCCCCATTACAGACATGATGGGGCGCTAATAGGAAAAAAAGAGAGAGCTTAAAAATATATGTGTTTGTCGGGTTGTGTGCTGGGCTGGTGCAGTGTACCATTAGAACCACACAGTGCCCACCTGAGAATGCCAAAAGTAATGTTCTCTGGTGAAAAATGGAGCCACTTAGTGAGGTGAATCATGCGTCTCTGGAAGCTGTCCTGTTGAATGACAAGTGGTCCTTACCGTCATTCCTTTAGAGACTGCCTCCATCTGCTACTGGCTGCAGTTTACATAATGTTGTAAAAAAAGAACACCTCTTACAGATTGTTTTAAATCGTACTAACGAATGGGGTTTGGTAACGATCAACTATGGTTCTGTTTATTACATGTCCTCAGTGAGCCAACGATGGTCTATAAAAGCTAACAAAGCCTGTAATTACAGCCAACCACCAAACAAGGATTTGGTACTTACTTACTGTTTTAAAAAGGTGTGTTTAACCCAAACCTCCACCCCTCAACTACATTCTCTTATCCTCCACACCTTCCGCCTCCATTTGCCTCACCTCCATTCATGTGTATACCTCACCTTCATCCCCTCAACCTCCACATCCACCCCTGAACACCACCTCTCTTCACCTCTACTCCCTTACCTCCCCGAGCTCACACCATGTCCTCACCTCTACCCCACACTCCACCCTCTCAACTCTACCCACTCACCTCCACCCTCTCAACTCTCCCCCGTCACCTCCACCCTCTCAAACTCTATCCCCTCGCCTCCACCTTCTCAAACTCTACCCCCTCACCTCCACCTCTCTCAACCTCTACCCCAACACCTTCACCCTCTCAACTCTACCCTCACCTCCACCCTCTCAACTCTACCCAAACACCTTCACCCTCTCAACTCAACTACACCACCCCTCACCTCCACCCTCTCAACTCTACCCCCAAACACTTTTCAACCTCTCTCAACTGTACCCTCCTCACCTCCACCTCTCTTCAACTCTACCGCCTCCTACCTCCTCCATCTCTCAATTCTCAACCCCCTCATCCTCTATCCTGCTCACGACCATTCCCCTCACAACCCACCGCCTGACCTCCACATCCACCCCCTCGACTCACCCGCCAGGCGGGAAGAGTCTTTTTCTGGTCGATGTCGTCCCATTCAATATTTACGTCTGGGAGAGTCTATTCTTTTCGTCATGTCTGTCTTACTGCTTCTACTGCTCTCTCTCTCTTTCATCTACAGCCGCTGACAACTGTGATTGTCTGGCTTGAGCTCTGCCAAAGGAAACCACCCACACACAGCAAACCAAGAAATAACGCGATAAGGAGATGATTTCACTACTTCTTCCTGGCGCCAGTAGAAGAAAAGCACTAAATATATAATGTGAAATACATAATGGAGATGTAAGTGTGCCTACTGGCATTATTTATTGCCAATTGTGATAAGTACCTGTTCTATTTGTGACCATATGGTGTGTGTGTATATATAATGTGTGTATGTATATATAAAGGCCAGTGGGGGGGGAAAGAAGAGGAGAGAGAGAGGAGAGAGAGAGAGAGAGAGAGAGAGAGAGAGAGAGAGAGAGAGACAGAGAGAGAGGAAGAGAGAGAGAGAGAGAGAGAGAGAGAGAGAGAGAGAGAGAGAGAGAGAGAGGAGGAGAGCGAGCTGCTCCGCCATTTGTAGGGACTCAGCATGGGAGCTCTGTACCCCACCGGGGTGGCCAAGAGGCAGGTTTCCACCCACACGGTTTTCTGGCCAGGCGACAGTCAGGCCGGCTTGTTGGTTGGCAGAGACTACATCACTAGGACAAAAGAAGGCTTGTCAAGTGAAGGAAGAGAGGATGGGAGAGGGGGGGATATATACCGCCAATCATTGACTGCATTTTTTTGATAGATACATATCTCCAACAAACTTATTTGTCTGACCAAGACAAATATGGAGGCTAAACAGACAAAAGTTTATTCTCATGCAGTCTATTCTTTGTGTTTTTAAAGTGCTGAAAAGGTTTTTGGAAGAAGAATGTAGAAAACTCCACCTGGGTGCAATTTAGGAAATTTGGTTAAACGAATGATGTTCATTATCCAACATATTTTTATTTGCCCAAATCCAATGAAGGGCAGTTAAATGGAATGCGTTTTTTGTTGTTAGACAGGTGGGTTGATGCCCGTGCTGTTTATGCATGTGTGTGTGTGTGTGTGTGTGTGTGTGTGTGTGTGTGTGTGTGTGTGTGTGTGTGTGTGTGTGTGTGTGTGTGTGTGTGTGTGTGTGTGTGTGTGTGTCGCAGAGTCTCTCACTATCTTCCGAAAAAGACTCAAGACTCACCTGTTCAGAGTCCACCTCGACTCTGCATAGCCACCCTCCCCCCTCTGGCCACCATTGTACACTGTATTGTATTGTGTTGTATTGTATTAGTACTTAACTGTGTAGCAACTGCAGTAGCTGCTATAATTGCTGTAACACGGGGATTGGTTAGCCTAGTGATTGTTGTACTTGCACTTGGTTCTATGAACATCCTTACTGTACCGATAGCGATATATTGTTGCACTTCTTATGATAAATGTAGGCTACTTATTGTAAGTCGCTTTGGATAAAAGCGCGCGCGTGTGTGTGTGTGTGTGTGTGTGTGTGTGTGTGTGTGTGTGTGTGTGTGTGTGTGTGTGTGTGTGTGTGTGTGTGTGTGTGTGTGTGTGTGTGTGTGTGTGTGTGTGTGTGTGTGTGTGTGTGTGTCAGTGGGCGGTGGAGAACTGCACCGCGTCGCTCATCATTCACTTTCAGAAGATCTCAATATTCATGACGCATCGATAATAGCTCGCACCTGTTCGTTCTTCCAACGGTTGGGGTCGCCATCGTCCGAGGTGAAGCCCTACACATGCTGGGAGGGAGCGGTGTACTTGAACTGCGCTGCCTTGCTTGTTCCTCTCGGTCTACATTTTTTCCTTCACTCTCTCACATGGGCGAAACAAAACACAGACGCCCACCTATCTCGCACTAACGCTCCGCTCTCTCACTTTTATCCACACAACAGTCAAAATGGCGGCAGCCTCGTCCATCCCGCCGCCGACAGTCCACTCTTCTTCAGTTCGAGAAAATTTACTTTGTTCGGAGATGGACGGCCAAGAGACCCGACAGGAGCAGGATGCAGCCGGGTCATCCGACCCCCCGGGAGTCACGCTCCGCGACCTGCCGGATCTGGAGCCGGAGGAGATCGGGAAGAGGCTGGCCAAAACTCGCCAGGAGCTGAGCAACAGGAGGAAGATCCTGATCAAGAACCTACCGCAAGACACCACCAACCAGGTAGGCCTAGACCTCCACGCTGTCCGCAGGCAGTGGGTTAATTTGGATGAAGTTGTCAAGCACCGCTTTCACGCCGACATGCTACTTCCGAGTCAATCGATATAACTACAGTAATGACTGAAGCAAATACATAATCCACAATGAACCCTTATTTTATCCCCCCCCCCCTTCTATGTTTTCCTTCTTACGATGTGATAACTTATAGCCTACCTTATAGACAGTCTTTAGCATAAGTGCAGCAAATATTCTGAAGGCAATTAGCTAAATAGAAGTGTGCTGCGCCTAACTGCGCATGTCAGCACGCGGATAGGGTTTACTGGGCGCATCAGGTAGAATAATGGAACAGAAGTGGAACACCTCCATCAATGCATTCCACACGTCATTGAATGTGGGCCAGGCCAGGCGACACCAGCAAAATGTAGACATAGCCTATTCCGATTTTAGGCGCACTAGGAAAAGTTCCTACGCAAAATAATAGTAGGCCTTCCACTAATTTTGAATCTCTACCTTTGCTTCATCATGACTATGGGAGTGGTTTGTTCTAGGCTACACTTTGGTTTTATGGTTTTGGGTATTCTAATTTGCTTATTGTTCCCTCTTGTAGATGTTGGCATATTTTACTAAGGTATGATTGGGTTGGTAGCAGCTATCGATATTAAAGGACACAAGCAATTTCCTTTCAGATTAAAAGGGTCAAAGTGTGAATATATTTATTTTGTCGTTGCCGACATCCGAAATAAAATACCACAAAGGAACTCCCTTGTTATACCTTATACTTTATTGCCGTGTGCAGAAATTTTGGGGACCAGGGGCTCAAGCGAAAAAGGGCAGATCTGTTGCTGCTTACACACACACACACACACACGTAAGTCCTGCCCTTCTTCCGCTATTCTCCTGATGCGCCGTATATGTGAACAACATATCCTGCATTGGTATCCTGAAAAAAGAATACCCCTAAGGTAGCGTTTCCATTGCGGAAATGTAAATGACCTGGGTGAATCAGGCATAGAATATTGGTACTTCACACTTCACGTTAGTGGGCGTGTTGATGACGCTTCGGTCTGCATTTGCATGTCAGAGTGGCCCCCTATAATTAGCCTGTTGCCTTTTTGTTTGCTGAATGGTTGAAAAATATTTAAAGTTGGCACTGCTTTTCAGAGTCATTCGTGGTGAACACTAAAAGGTAGGTCTTATCATAACCCTAAAAGTACACATCATACAATAAATTACAATACATGAAATTGAGTTCACAGCTGCACGCATCTATAGAAAATTATTTTTTATTATTATTTGCAACAGTTATCTGAACATTATGGGGTTCTGGCCTACCACTTCCTCTTTTCTCATTTAAACAAAGAAATCAACTACATTTGTCCCATCGTTCTATGTGAAATACACTCTTTCTCCGGTAACGCAGTTGTTCGCAACACCTTTCTTTGTCGTCGTTTCTTCTATCTCATGTCTCTAACTCATCTTTCAGCGATCGATGCGGATAACGGATGTTGTGGATGCAACGGAATATATGGTGTTTTGCTGCAGCAACATTTAAGATGATCACGATGAGTTCTGCCTGCGGTGAAACCAAAACAGAGTTCACTGAGGCTGACCGTTCACCGTAGCAAAAATGGCTGTACCCGTAAAGAGATTGATTTTCTTTGTATTTGTACCACGTTGGTCATTTTAATGTCGATTGTAAATGCTCTTATACACTTGATTACATGGGTTTTTGGATTGTCTGGACCGTTAAAGTAGTAAACGATTATTAATGCTACTTTAACAGCACCGACAAAACCCAGTCGAAACTAGGTGGAAAAAGTGTAGTTCAAAACTTGACGCAACTTTTACTTCTTTGCCACCTACAGACTTGAATCATCCACGACCATTCAAAAATGCCCTGTTATTTTTTTTTACAGACATTTGCCTGGGGGGGGCCTCGGAGGCAGGGCTTCTTCTTCAGAGGTCTATTAGCTTTCATGCGGCATAGGAATGTTAATGGTTATAATGGGGTTTTGGTCATTATTTAGTAATTAATCATGAAAGTATTAGTCATTAAGGGATGCAATCAATTGTTGTGTTTAAAACTGCCATAGTGTTTCACATGCGAGACGTGGACAATTTTATGATTAGCCTAGGATACGTTATACTTAAGGATTGCATGTTACTGAGTTCACTCAAAATGGCATCGCCAACAAAAATCCCATGATGTATTCTGTTGGACAGTTCTGTTGTTTTGACCAATCCAATCATATCATTGCTTTGCTTAAGAAACAAAGCAAGTGTAGCTTAATTCAATCCTACGGAATTTACAGCAAACCTAAACATCCATGTTACCCCACAATAACACGGCGTAGTCCATCCCAAAGTAGAATAAATCTATAAATCGGGTTTCCGATGGAGGATTTTTTTTATAGGACATCATCTAACATCAGTATTAAAATGTCATGATGACCTTAAACAAAATATATTTTGAAAAATAGCCTTTGGAATGGATTTATTTCGGCGGAAGCGAAAACATGTCGTCCTTATCTGTCAAGCAAAATAAATGTCTTTCGGTCACTCAAATTTTTTTATTTGAAAGAACATCAGTTACACAAAACAACACTTAACACTACAGCTTAGCTGACTACACTTACGCAAAGACATTAATTAAAATAACATGCGAGCTGAGTGATGGGGGGGGGGGGGATAGCAGCGTCCACACGAATCACCATGGCAATGATAAAATGAAGCATTCACTAACAAATTAAACATCATATACTTTCACTGACTAAATACACCTTCATCGTGAGAAATGTTATCGAAGCGCAATTGAATTCTGAAACTTAAATCTTAAAACGTTGCTTTTTCCACTGAGAACAAGTTTTTGCTGTTTCTTCGGCCAGTCATACGTGAACGCTGAACCAGGGAACGGTCAAATGGGTTGTTTTGTGTCATATTGACCAATGTCCTATTCCTTAGTTTAGGTCGGAGATCACGTTGTGCACCTAGACCCAGTGTTGACATTTTGTCCCGTGAGGTCATAGGCAACCCTAGAGGGAGAACACCTTGTCCAGTTCTTGCGTCATCCGTTTGGTGTGCGAAACCTCCGTCCACTCCGTCTCACGTTCCCCCCCCCTCCCTCCCATAGAGCCTGCTTAGGGACCGGTAACAAGCACTGTATCTTACTTTGTCTGTGGTCCAAGTCCGACACGGCCTCCGCTTACAGCCGAGGTCATCTCATCTGGTGGGGGGGGGGCGGAGGAGAAGAGCAAAGGTGACAAGGCGATGAGTAGAGAAGCAAACAGCGATGAAAGACCAGACAGACAAGGCAGTAGAGGCGCAGAGGGGGAGATGATGGAGTGAGAGGGGGAGGGAGAAGAAGAGCTGCCGTTGCAAGCCGACAAAAGGAAGGCATGGAAGCAAAGGGATGACGAGAACATGTAGCTGATCGAGGATGTAAATGTATTCACGTTTGCAAGCGTTTCTAGTTTTGCCTCCTAGGGCAGAAGGACATCTGCCATCCGTTCAGGTTTTTAATTATTCAGAGCAACCAAAATATGCAATGCCCAAATACATGTTGTGCACGCGCACGTGTGAGTGCATGAGTGTGTATGGGTGAATTTGTCAACCCATGATTATTTGCTCAGGCCGCTTTTTTTCTGACAGCAGGCAGCACTCACCGCCATGTTTGACACACACACACACACACACACACACACACACACACACACACACACACACACACACACACACACACACACACACACACACACACACACACACACACACACACACACACACACACACACACACACACACACACACACACACACACACACACACACACACACAAATAGATATTTCACACAAGTTGTTTATGTCTTGACTAGGCTGTGTTTTCTTCCTTAGGGAAATAAAAAATGCTCAGTTTGCATATTTTTCTCTCTTTCCTGGTATACTTCCGAATGGACAGGGCTTGTTTCCATGCGATGTACAATCACCTGTACGCTGAAACATGCACGCACATGCATATGCACACTCGCTTTTTGTGCTCAGATCTGCACGTCATAGCAACTTATATAAATCCTGTTCAGTTTCTCTGTGCGATGGCGGCTCAGTTGTGTTTGTATTTCTGCCGTAGAACCACACAGAACATAAACTCGCCTGATTAAGAGGAGTTCACATTGGAGTCCCGGGCCGTTTTTCCATCCCGGCCAAATCAAATGCTCAGTGGAATCTTTCCACATGGCTGTCACCAGAGCGGGGTAAACACAAGCGTGTGGCATGAATGATGCGCCGGTTCCATACACTATGGGATGGTAGGGCAGGGGGGCTACAGCATGCAAAAAGTATTGGTGAATTCACCAGCTCTGACTGCACTCGGGCAATCCACGACTGAGATGGACCTATATGGCAGGGTTCCACCGGCGGGTGCGGGTCGGTTCGATTTGCAAAGGTGCGGCCCGGTTCGTGTTTCCCCCGCCAAAAGTGGGCAGGTTCCCGACTTAGCCGCGATGAGCCGTACTCATCTCGCAGTACTCCTCCGTTGGGGTACTGAGACGTCTGAAAGGGTGCCAATTGCCAACAAATTCGAGCTAAACATGCCTTCTCTTGATTGGTCGACAGTCGGCGAAAGCTTCGCTTATTGAAGAAAATGTGCAGAAGTTTGACGTCCTTCTTGGATTTCCTACATTGTTGCTCTTTTTTCATTATTTCGCGTTTGATTTAATAGCAAGCTACAATGTGTTGGGCTGCTATGAGGTCACAATGCTTACGTACATGCTGCGGCTATCGCCATCTGGCTTAAACCCCGTCCTACCATTAGGGTACGGTCAGTGGTGGAAACGCGAGCCGTAACTGAGTTGGGCCAAACCGCACCTTCACTACTGGGCCAAGGCGTGCTGGGCTGAAGTGCACCCGCCATTGGAAATGTGCCATTAATCAATTTCATGAGTTACACCTGTGTTTACACGTGTGTGTGTGTGTGTGTGTGTGTGTGTGTGTGTGTGTGTGTGTGTGTGTGTGTGTGTGTGTGTGTGTGTGTGTGTGTGTGTGTGTGTGTGTGTGTGTGTGTGTGTGTGTGGTGTGGTACTGGTGGGGGGCGGGATGGCCAGCCTTTATGCGGGTTCACAGGGTTGAAGCTCTCCATCTTCTAAGGCAATCTGTCATGCTTTGCTTAGCTTAGCCGTCTTTTGGAAATAAGCTGAATCCCATGTTGAGCTCAGAAGATAAATCGGTTTTAAATTTTTTTACGTGTGTGGGTTGAAGTTGTTTTCTGAAAAGCATTTAGCCAGAATGCACCCAAGGATATAATTCTTGCTTAGACGTTCTTTCCAGGCTTTCAAAATGCTGTGTTTTTTCATAGCAATGTATTTTTAAGGTCATATCTAGCCCTGTTAAGTATTCAATTTCCTTGGTTTTACCATTAGCATCTTATGAGTGGCTTCCGGTTCCACAAGACAACATTTTGTACACTAATGAGTATCGGATGATTAAATATGTTTGTCTAAACAATTTTAAAAGAATCACAATTGAATTCCATCAGGATGATGGAATTCACTTGTGATACATTTACAATTTGAGGATGAAGAAATAGGAAACTAAACAAATTGAGAAGAGTACGAGAATAGAGATTCATCTTCGCAGTGGAGCTCAACTTTGTCGATGTCGTTAAAACCAACTCAGTTATTTCTTTGAGTCTCTGATGATGATTGTATACAGGGTTCCATGACTATGGATAAATGCACGGTGGTGTACTTGTTCTTTTCATGGGTTGTTACGAAACAAAAGGGAGCAGGATGAATTGTCAAATGTTAGATGCTAAGTGGGGAAAGTATGAATGCAGGCGTAAGGAGGTAGTCAACAGGTTGGGGTGAACAGAGGAAAGTGCCAGTGAGCCAGGCTGACATAGTGGTCTGCAGCCTCGGCAGCAAGGGGGAGGAGAGATGAGAGAGAGGTTGGCTGTGATGTTGGGCTTGTGTGTGAAGAAGCCTGGCGTGGAGGGATGAAAGTCCAGAAGTGTTCCAGAACATCTGAGGAAACAAAAGTCAACAATAGTCATTCTTTTTTTAATGGACTTTTAGGCCGCGTTCAGACTGCAGGCAAATCTGATTCAAATCTGATTCCTTCTCATATCCGATTTTTAGGGCTGACTGTCCACACTGTTTTAGCAAGTGTCCAAATCGCATTTGGCTCTGTTCAGACTGGGCCACATTATTGACCCATCTGACAGGTTGCTGTAGCAACGACGTCGGAGCGGAGGCGTCATCCAGCGCGTGTATTGTGTGACGTCATGTAATAGCGACGAGAAAAACAATAACAAACAAGATGGATCAAAGAACGCGAAAGACTTTCATAAATCGACTTATTCCGATACATGCCCTCGAGCTTCGCTTGAACGGACCCATCTCCCCACAGATTAATGAGGCATTTCGTTTCTTCCTCTGTCCAAGGACTGAGGCGGGTGGTTTGGCGCATTGGGTCAGGTCTGGCGTCGCGTAGAGTGACGTCACGGACAGTCAAAACCGATCTGAGTGTTTGGAGCTGTTCAGACTGAGACGCATCTGTCCAAATGCGATCTGAAACCACCTCCCGGAGGTGGTTTCGATCCGTTTCGCAAAAATCGGATTTCATGTGACTTGGGACTGTTCAGACTTCAAAAGAGTCATCCGGTTCCAATCTGGATGGGCTAAAAATCGGATTTTGGCTGGCAGTCTGAACGCGGCCTTAGTGCCTTTATGGACAAGACAGTGAAGAGAGACAGAACATTGGGTAGAAGAAGAGAGTGAATGACATCGTTGAATATGACCACAGGTGGGATTTAAACCTGGGTTGCTACAAGGACTGGTGCATTGCTTGGCTGGTTATAGCACTAGGGGGTTAAGCCACAGAGCCTAACCCCCTATATTTAGGCCATGTCCACTATGGAAGGGCATTCGATTAAGTAGTCTTAGTTGATCGTCTGGGAATTAACGATCAATTAGTCGATTAATCGTGAATATTTCTACATTAAAATTTAGTTCCGACCAAGTATAACAGCACCGGGACTTTTAACTACACATGTATCACTCCACTGTTTATGTTCTGCTAGCTAGTGTGTGCGTTGCTTTGCAACAGTTCAGTACCAGTCGCGGATCCATTTGTGTTGGCGATGCCAAATAAATCATTAAATAAACAAGCAAATGTTACCCAATTAATGGTACTTGTAGAACTGTTGTATAAAAGCAATATCACACTCGAGGTCGTGCTGTTAGTGAATATCAGCACGGCTGTGATACAACGAACTCCCTCTCGTGTGATATTGCTGAAGTATTTATATGCTATATTCAAAATGAAATTTAAATACAAAAACTGCGTGTTTTCCTCATTGGGATCTTTATTATTAGATAACTCAGTTAAACCTAAACTAAGCAACGGAGCCTGCAGCTCGAAGCCGTTGCTCATAAACATAACTAAAAATAAACAAAACCCTAGTTTCTTCCCAAAATAATAACAATAATATAAAAAAAAATCATGTTATAACTTAACCAAAAATGTATTATACTTAATTCGGACAGGTTTTGCCAAATGTAACGCAAAATATTAAAAAAAGGCAGGGAAAGAAGGCAGAGAAGAATGAATTAGGCTTAGTAACAAAGCTTCTGAAAATAGAACCAGTAACTCACACAACTTCAGCACCAGTCTACGGATTTTTGTTCAGAAAGATGAGCATGTTGACATGCTCTGGGGTCAGACGCGACCGCAGCCTGGTGACCGTCAGTCCAGCCGCCAAAAACACCCGCTCTGAGGGAACCGACGCTGCCGTGATGCACAAATACCTCCATGCTAACTTGGCAAAGCGGGGTAACAACTTTCCACCATAGGGGTGCAATCCAGGGGCTCAGAAAGTTCTTTATTTCTTTATTCCCCCCCCGTTTTCCTTGGCAATGTAACAGGAATTTCTCCGTAATGATGGACTCATCTAGCGTATCTAGCTTAGGAATGCTTTAGCATAAAGCATTCCCGGCCTATATGTGATGCTGCTTCTGCTACTGAGCTCCAGCAAAAAAGAAGAGGAGGCGAACCAACAGCAGTTGTTAAACCTTGTAGATTGAGCAGAAAATACTATTTAATTTACAGTTAGTAATTATATTTACCAAGGGGTTGTTTTTAAAGCTACAAAAAGAATCAAACAAAAACAAATTAGGCGGAAATCTAACGTTGCCCACCTGGTGGGTGGGTCGGTGACATCATTGTTTGCGTATCTGGGGTTCTCATGAATCCTTACACGAAATCGCAGGGAGGAGTTTTCTCTATTTCACACTGGGACCTGGTTTCAAAAGAGGTTGTTTGCAGGCAACGAAAACACCAGGTCCTTCTTGACGGTCGGCCCAAACGTGCACGACTCCCGCGTTTTTACACAAAAATGGTAGCCGTGTGGACAGGGCATAATCCAGCTGGTAGTTTTCAAGCCTCTAACATGCTTTTGTGTGTTCGTGTGCCAGTGTGCATGGAGGAAATTGTTGAATTAGCTGTTTCGCTTTGCTCCTCTGTGTTTGTGGGTGTGTGCTGTTTCTTTGTGTGTGTATGCTTGTAAGTTAATGGTGCACATTTTGTTAGGAGTTGTCATCTCTTACATTGACGTGCTTGGGATACATGCTGTGATTGGCTGGAGCCACCTGTCTCTCTTGGCCAAGGCACCCACCACCCAGCATCCGCTATCCGCCGTACCCGCCGTACTATCACCCTGCATAATACCCAGCCTGTTCTCACGCATCACAGACTATTTGCATTAGGAACAGATTAGCCACCAATGTGCCTGTAACGGTTATCTCGTTACTTGTGTGGCCAGTTTTCTTGGCCAAAATTTAGGGAGATATCACGTTTTTGTTGTATAAAGGTGTTTTGAACAATGTAACATAGATTGACATCGTATTGGTATCAGTTACGTGAGCATTGTGGGCAATACAATAATAATAATATTCACAACAGAATACTGTTGTCCGTCACGGTTGCTGTTGTCCACCTCCGTTCATTCTGTTTTATTATTGTTGACTGTATTTATTTAATATCGCATTGTTCTTTCTTTCATTTTCATTAATAACAAAGACGAGGAACAATTTTCCACTACTGTCGTCCAAAGATAATTGTATTCTATCCCTTTTATGAAGTACTGCAACCATGGCAAATAAAAATGTATTGACAATGAATATGTGATAGCAGTAATGTTTCATAGAAAAGCTTGTTTCACTGCTAACATCTGTGCCTGTTGCTCCAGTCTCGGCACAGGGCACACACAGCGGGTCAAGGACAGACCTACTGATGTAATTTAAGTTTATATTCAGCAATTGCTAGAGGTTTCCCTCTGCTTTTTCAGAGCGGGTCATCTTGAAAAGAGAAACATAATATAATTATGATGAAAGCTAGACCGTCAGTTACTATATTATGAATTAACAAAGTAGTTATCTATCCCTCAGAGATGTGCATATCCACTGGATTGTCCTTCCCTTCTATATTTAACTTCATTCGATTTGTCAACGCCTCTTTTTGCTTTGTCTGATTGGAACTTGTGCAAGATAACTTCCATGTCCAATACACCTCAGCCAATCCTAACTCTTTGATTTACGGTCTACCCAAACACATAGAGCTGTTAACAGGTAACAGTTCCTTAGGAAAAAGAAGAAAAACAAGTTTCATTCGATTCATTGATGCCCCTGCAGCACCTTCCCACCCAGCCCCCCCCCCTGAATATGGCGAGCGCCCAAAGCCCTCTCTCCCACCGACGTTTGCACATTCAACAAATCTCATTCCAGGCATAGCTTCATCAAAAGAGGACCCTTGGGATTGACGTCACTCTGACCTTGACTTTCAGAGTGTATTTGAATGTGTTTTAACCTTCTGTTATACAAATGTCTTGTCAAAGCCTTAATGAGTTTCTTTGCTCCAACTGAAATACATGTGAGGAGATGGAGGCAGTAGTAGCGATGTCTACCTTTTGCGTTTAAACAGCATTGATTTCCTATAAAATGAAAACTGTAGTGATCTGGTTCCTTTTCTCTCTGTACTTCCTTAGTCCACCCCTGCCCTCATTGTGGCTACTCTCTGGCCACACATTGACCATCAACCTCAGCTTGGCCTTACAGGCTGGCCTCAATCATCTCTCCCAGGCACACCGCCTTGCAGAACACTCTGGCCCGATCCTAGAGCCAGCTTAACCTCATCCTACCGTCCCCCGAACCCCACCCTAGCTTTGCCCTAACCCCAGCCTACAATTATCTTACTTTACCCCCACCGTAGCTTCCCCCATACGACAGGCCAAGTTTCACCCGACGGAACTGAGCCGTAGCTTCACCCAAACTCCATCTTAGCTTCAACCTACATGACCAAACCTTTACCTTATGTAAACCCACACCAGCTCAACCCTAACCCTACCAATTAGCTTCACCCTGACCCCATCTTAGCTTCCATCTGTCCCCACCCTAGCATGGACCGGGCCTCTGCCGGTCCATGCCACGGGGAATTAAATGTTTGATTTGAAGAAAAATGAAAATGTCATCATCTCTAATTCATAGAAATGACTGTCATCAAAGTGAAGTGCTGTTAGTCCCAGGCATGTTGTTCAATCAGATCAGAAGTCAGACATAGAGCGCTCTAAATGGAACAGTTCCACCGGGGAAATACCTCCAGGCCAGCTGACTTTCATATCACACGCACACACGGCACCAGGCCCAGGGCGGCATTTGATGCTTGGGGGCTGACATGGTCTTCTTGGAAATGTCAACCTGATATTCTCCTGAGTGGTGTGGTCATTCGTCATTATAAACAGGCTGTAGACCAACAGAAATGTATACACTGGAAAAGATACCAAGTAAAACCAACTCTGGCTCAACAGACATCTTCTGTAACACAGACTGGTTTCAATCCAAGCTTTAGTGTGTTTCGAAGACATGTCACCAAACGCATGTATTGTACACTGGTTCACTCGTCGTAATTACTTCAGCTATTTTCTTGCATGTCTGCAGTGCTATAGTGGGCCGCCACACTTTGTAACAAACGACTGGAAGCCTTCCTTCTCTCTTGATTGTGTTGATCATCGTCAGCGTCTGCCGACACGGCCGCTATGCAAGAGTAAATACCAGAGGTCTGGTTCACACCCAGCCTATGGCTCCTTCTGCAAACTGCATGAGGGGGAGATGTGGCTGAAAAAGGGGGATAACGCAGCCTAGGACAGACTTTATGCTACTGCAAATATTTTGGGAGGAATCTCTTGTCATATGAATGGTTTTATAAGAATTTGATTGCCAAGGAGCTCTTGGCGGGCGACGCAATAGTTCGATAAGAGTTGGGTGATTGCATCTACGCGTCTACATGTGTATTGCATCTACGTATTTGGCTGTGTTCACATCAACACATGGAATAGAATTACGAAAATAAATCGAGTGACATGACATCAGAATGCAATTCTTCGTTGTTGGCAAAAATGTATATTCTAATTCTTTTAATGTCAGATCGATCAACTGGAAAGGGAAACCTTTATTGGTTCTTAGGCCCATTATTCACGACCAGCTGTACAGCTGTGGGATACTTGGGAGGTTCTGTGACCATCCAAAAGCTTGGTTCTGTACGCAGTGTCACTGAGGGAACCCCTCGGGCCGTCAGTCGCTATCCACCACAGGCAAAACTCCACCTGCAGGCCCCAGTCTACTATGAATGTGGTGACTCAAAGATCCAGCTCGTTGAACGCTCTCTCTCTCTCTCTCCCTCCTTGCTGTCCCAATGGCAGGGCGAATGCAAGGACCTTTTCCACCACGGTAGTCCTACCGTTGTGTGTGTGAGGGTAGGGCTGCTCTCTGGTTCTTAAGAAGCGGGTAATTTCTGATTTTGATGTGCTGCATGCAGGGAGACTCTTCAGAGGCCTTCAGACCCAGCCTCTAATTACACACACTCTGCTGAAAGGGGAGAGCTGTTCATCTCTCCGAGATAGGCTTCTTTTTTGTGATAATGTATTCCCAAGAAGTGAAATGGGAATGGAATGATATATTTCTGTCCGTGAAGTCCATTTTGTACCGGGCCTTGTCTCCATGAACGTAAAGGAAGAATTACCTCGGTGCAACCTACTGAGAAAAGCAATGTATTTGGTTAGGGTTCAATGTGTGAGAAATGCGTCATTGTTATTCACGTGTATAAACATATCCCCTGCCATAAACACTGTTTCTCTCCCACTTTTTGTCTTTTTCTCGCAGGAAGTCCATGAATTTCTGAAGGAGTACGAACTAAAGTACTGCTTTGTGGACCGCAACAAGGGCACCGGTAAGGCCTTGGGACCAAGCCCCGCACATGCACACACACATCAACGTACATGATCAGACAAACAGTAGCCCTTTACACTCAAGTGAGTCCAAGGGGAAACACCATCACACACAGACACAGTGGACCCTTTGGCCCTGGGGTGTGCTTGCGGTCCCGAGGAAGTCTTAGATAGGGTTTATATTTAGCGCAGTGTGGTCGACCGGGCCAGGCACCTGAAACAGAACCCTACCATGGCGTGAGGGGCGCCGTAAACAGCTGAGATATCAAAGAGGCCAGCGTTGTGCAAGAGATTAACGGCATTTTAACAGCAAAACGAGAGGCTCAAGGGCCGCGGGAGCATTTGGATCTCCTAATAAGGGCTCTCCTGCTAGGAGCGCTTGGTTCGGCCACATCCATGTCCCCTGATGGACAGGGCGAGCGAGAACATCTATCTTTTGGTTGACTCGGAGGCTCTGGCACACCATGTTGTTCCGTTGTCGGTGCGTGAAAGTTGATGTTTGTAATAGTATGTTTCATGTCAAATTATCATTTTTATATTAGGATGGATAAGTAGGATTCAGTATTGTATTCTAAACTTTGTTTTCGAAGGAACTTTGGGGTTAAAAGAGATCAAGGGAGAAAGTTTGTGTTTTTCAATCTGCTATGCAATTGGCGTGCAAATCTCCAGGTCTGTCCAGAGGGGGGGCCGGTAGGGGGGAGGGCGGGAGAGAGAGAGGGGGGGGGAGAGAGAGAGACAAAAAGAGAAAGAGGAAGACCTTTACACACCGTCAACAATACAACCTTGTTCTTTCCTTATTTTATTATATATTTTACTTATTAATTTATTTTAATATTAGGGTGGGAATCTTTTACTATCTTTCGATTCCGATTTTTGGGGCTACGATTCGATTGAAAACTATTTTCGGTTCAAAACGATTTGATGATAATGATGATTATCATCATATTGATTTCTGCTTCAATCTATAGGTGTGCAAAGGATCCTCATGATCTGCTCCAGTCTGCTTTGCAAGACAGAATGAAAAATGGAGACATTAAAGTGTCTTTTAAACATGTATTAAGTTTTAAAAATGTATCCATGCTTGGATGGAATTGTTGCAACTGTTGCATAAAAGCAATATCAATATTGCTTAAATAACAAAAATAAAAGTCTCTATAAAAAAAATAGTGCAGTTAAACATGCTGCCTTTTAAATTCTAAGGAAAGTGCCTTTTCCACTGTGTGTGGACCACAACTGCCACTCTAAGAAGCTATAGCTTATAAAATAAGTTGGAACAAAATAATAAGTGCTTCTGTATAATAAAAATGGTACAGTTGAACAAGATGCATTTTCATTTCACAGGAATGTTGCAGTACCAAAAATATCATGTGGAACACAACTGTTAACAAAACATTAATATGTCACAGTAGCTTAAAAAAAGTTATAAAAAAAGTTATGAAATTAAATCGATTTTGGGCCATTTTATATCGATTCTGAATCATAGTAAATGAGAATCGCGATTCATATATGAATCGATTTTCTGGCACACCCCTAATTATTATAGCAACTTCGGTCCTGGTGAAAGGCGCTATTGAGATCCAATGTGTTGTATCTTAAGTATGGAGAAATTAGGAATGCATGACAAATAAACCAAACATTCTCTGATCCATCTCTTTTATATATTTTTTATATTAATTTGATAAATTATTCAAACAATATTTTGCTCAATTCAAAAGTATGACGTTGAAGGGACAGAGAGAGGGCCGAAAGCTTATTGCAGTGCTCGCCGGGCGGAGTATCTATGTTAATTTTTTAAATGCGCCCTTTTAAACATGCCATTAGAGCTTGGGCATAAATGTGTATCTACATACGAGGTTTGAATGTCAATAGCTGATTTCAGACATGTCCTCCACGCTTTATTATAATTTTTACATCAGGAGATTCGACCCTGAGGGTGATTCAGACTTGATGCCTTATATGCAGACATCGGTGTCGTTCAGACATCAGTAAAATATCCGGATGGTTATGGGGTGAGCTTTTAAGGGGCGGGATTTGAGGTAGGGTCTCAGTTCGCAAGAGGCGGGATAAGTGCGGCCCCTGTCGCTGTAGTTTGTTTTGGTTTGACCACAGACGGCATGGAGGCAGAATCGGCAGAACTCATCACGATCATCTTAAATTTTGCTGCAATGATGCATCGTATATTTTGTTGAATCCACAACATCCGAAGAATCAATGAAAGATTGGAGCACGAGTTAGACACAAATAAAAGAAACAACAAAGATTTAAGGCGCCGCGAACGACTGCGTTACCGGAGTAATATAGCATTTCTGCTGTTAAACCTGCATCGAAGGCTGTTGTAAATTAACCATTCAGTGAACAAAAGGCCAAAGACTGATTATCATTACCGATTTTTTTGGTGAAAATGCAGAATTTTTAAACCAGGTCCCAGGGAGAAAAAGAGAAGAACGGCCCTATGCGTTTTCGTGGTAGGATTCGTGTTCGGCAGATACGCAAACGTTGAAGTCATTGCCCCGCCCCAACAGGTGGCAACGTTAGATTTCCATCAATTTGTTTTATTTGATTATAATTATTTTGTTAGCTTCAAATCCACCCCTTGGTAAATTGAATTACTAACTGTACATTAGAGTATTTTCTGCTCAATCTACAAGGTTTAACAGCTGCTTTCTCCTCGACTGTATGTTTGTATGCAGTGCGCAGGCTTGATACACATACTCCGCCTCATCTTCTTTTTTTGGTGGAGAACCTGTGCCACATAGAGGCCTTGAATATGTACTACAGTGTTTATACAGGGGACCCCAAAAAGTAGGTTGCTAAAGATTTCATGAAAATGATTACATTAAAAAATATATATGAATAAGTTATGAACAGGCCAACCGTTGTTTTTTCTTAAAGGCCCCATGGCATGCTACTTTATGGATGCTTTAAAATAGGTATTAGTGGGCCCCCAACACAGTATTTGAAGACATTCCCGAAATTCAGCCGTGGTGCAGAATTACAGCAACTACGAGCCAGTCACACATTGAGCTTTCCCCTAACGCGCCGTTTTGGTGTCTGTAGCTTTAATGCAAATGAGGAGGAGAGAGGCGGGTCAAGGAGGAGGGTGGGGGTGTGGCCCTGAGCAGCATGGGGCCACGGTACCATGCGCTCTGTTTACAGTGGATGTATGCTGGCCGTATTCTTGGCCGTATTCTGTAAATATTCTAGAACACTCCGGGTGCTCTGGCGGGTCCTAAAGCTCTATATCTAAATAATATCATATTATGATATACTATCACGGCCAAAAGCTGTGTGCGTCTCCAGACAATATTATGAATATCAAACGACTGCGTCGGGTTCTCCGACGTTTCTGGTTCTTCCACTTCCACATCAATTTGAAGTAGACTGAACCGCTACATGGAGGAGAAAGGGATTGTCGCCAGCGATTGTCTCCCGCCGGAGCCCAGCTGCCCACTGATGAGGCACCACCGCCTCGGAAGCGGGCGGTGGTGCCTCGCGGCGGTGGGGCGCCTCGCGGCGGTGGGGCCTCGCGGCGATGGGGCCTCGCGGTGCTGGGGCCTTGCGGCAGCGGGGCTCCTGCGGAAGACAATCGCGGGCAACAATCGCTTTCTCGTCCATGTCACGGTTTATGTACTTCAGGGAGTCAAAGCCAAAGTTCCTTTCCCCAAATTCCTTCTCCACCATGGCTGAGATAACCCCCACTACGAGTCTTGTTGTGGAAATACCAGGGACGTCAAAGAACCCCCCCATAACACGAACAGCAGAACGGTTACCCAAATAACAAAGAAGTGTACAACAGTCGTAGCTCATTGTCTCATTGGCGGGCCAAATTCTCTCGGTGGGCGAAGCAGAGAAGGGGAGGTAACATTTCCCTCTAAATAAAAATCGGCGCATTGGAGCCTTGAAAGCTTTCAAAGGCAGAGCAGGATACCTAGTGCTCGTTGTACACCTAAAACCATTTCTAGCTACTTGGGGACCATAGTCAGACATGGAGAACTTATATTAATGTTAGAAAACCTCATTAATGTTAGAACCCCCCCCCCCCCCCCCCGCTTCCCTGAAATGGTACAGCCTTCAAAGCTCCCCTCTTTTCACGTCAGAGGCGGAGCATCCTTTCTTAGCCCATTCAAACATGTCTACGGTCAACAATGGGGAAAAGAACGTGGAGTGGAACATGGGGTGTTTTATGATGACTTGATTAGCGATTTTGCTGCCAGGAAAGTTGTCGTGCACCTTGTAAAGCCTCCTGCAGCTGCTGAGAATGCACACACAATTTAGTATTGCACACTGCCCAACAGTTACAGTTCTGCATAGTGTAGGGAAAATAGTTTGAGGTTGTTTTTGGGTGTGTGAAAAATTGTTTTGTGTGTTTTGTTTTGATGACTTTCTTTTTTTCCTTATTCATGTGCATTATTCTTTTCGTTCATCTTTGGAGCCTTCAATTGTTATTGTAATGCTGCTGTTAAGAAAGTTTTATATATTATTTATTACTTTATATATTACTGATGGTGGTGCTGTTTAGGCTGTTATTTTGGTACTCTATGACGACATGTTTTGTGTGTGTGCGTGTGTGTGTGTTTCATGACCAATTATGCTTAGGGCCTCCAAAAGCTTAGAAGCGGCCCTGTTTGAAAGCAGCTATTGTGTCATGGAAGTGTGTTGCGCGTGTGTGGCTAGCTGGTTGGTCTTTGCTTGTAATTTCGTGTGTGTGTGTGTGTGTGTGTGTGTGTGTGTGTGTGTGTGTGTGTGTGTGTGTGTGTGTGTGTGTGTGTGTGTGTGTGTGTGTGTGTGTGTGTGTGTGTGTGTGTGTGTGTGTGTAAGACAGCCTTCGTGGCAGCTGGGAAGCGTCTCCCCAACCAACTGTTTATATAGTCTATCCAAGTCTCTCTTGCACCATCTCTTGCACTTTCTCTCTCTCACCCTCTCTCTATTTACACCAGCTCCTCCATCTTTCTTTCATTCTCCCTTTTTTAACGCCTACATTTCTTTCTTCATCTACATTTTTTTTTCTTCTCTCTAAAATGGCAATGCCCCCTCTATCTTAATTTTTCCTAACTTAGCCTAAAATCTTTATTTGTGACTCCCGGACTCTCCTGTCCTCTCTTTCTCATTCTCTCTTTCAGTCTGTCTCTCTGTCTTTCTCTCTTGCTCTTATATCTGTCTCTCTGTCTCTCTGTCTCTCTGTCTCTCTGTCTCTCTGTCTCTGTTTCTCTGTTTCTCTGTGTTAGTGTGTTCCTCATGGTAACACCAAGCTCTAGCCGATATCCCATCCCAGATGTTCCCGTCTGGTGTGTTTATTGAGTCCTTACACCAGGGGTCGGCAACTGGCAGCCCGCGGGCCATAAATGACATATCTGGCCCTCCAGATTATTCTGAAGTTGTACGATTTCTTTTTTTTTTCTATATCGAATATTGAGATCTGGTAGCTTAATTGTAAAGGGCGGGATACAGTAAACTTATATATTATATTAGTTATAGTTTTTGAATTTGATTCTATCAAATCCTGCTAGCAATCAAGCAGGGTTAGAGACACAATCGTCACGGTCACGCGCAAACTGCGAGGGGCTGAGCGCGAGTTACTGGAAACTATGCAATATTTAATGAAAGGGAACCCCCCTCTATAGGCCTATATACAACAGCCATGGCAACCCGACATTGCGTATTTTTGTGTGATTACTGCACGTAGAGAAGGGCCGGAATTGTTGAGTCCACAAAAGATTTAAGACGCCAAGCCCTGAGACTTTGCTTTGCAACGCAAGCAGAGTCTCTTATGAGGCTACTTCGCCTACCGCCCTTCGGACGGTGAGTAGGCTAGGAACGGAGGTTTGTTTGTGTGTGTCAGTCGGCACCCGACGTGGTGTGTGTGTGTGTGTGTGTGTGTGTGTGTGTGTGTGTGTGTGTGTGTGTGTGTGTGTGTGTGTGTGGTGTGTGTGTGTGTGTGTGTGTGTGTGTGTGTGTGTGTGTGTGGGGGGTCAGGGTCGTCCAGGGGTGCGGGTGTGTGAGCAGTCAGCACCCGCCGTGGTGTGTGTGTTGTGTTTTTAAGAGTGGCTGCTTTTTTAGGAGCGCACTACTGCTCTCTCTCCAGCATAGACATGAAAGGAGGAGCGGCTTTATGCGTGGCCTTTCCATACAATGAGAAACTTTCAACAGACACTTTTACCTGGCAGACTCCGCTGGAGAACTAGGCTGACAACTGCGCAACCTTTTCACTTTATCTTCACATTTAGGGTGAGGAGTAAGAGTTATAAGGGCACAAGTTCAGCAAATAAATTCATTCAAATACCAACGGGATGTCCCCTGCTCGGCTACATTATGAGTGACTTTATTTTATTTATTTAGGCTACTTCAATAGTCACAATTGCGTGGCCGCTGTCACTGTATTTTGTGTTTTGAATTGACCATAACACAAATGGAGGCAGAACGGGCAGAACTCATCGCGATCATCTTTAAATGTTGCTAAAATGATGCATCATATATTCTCCTATGCATCCACAAAATCCGAAGCATCTGAACGATTGAAAAAATTGGAGCATTAATTTAGAGACAAAAAGAAGAAACGACGAAGAAAGGCGTAACAAACGACTAAAGAGCGTATTTTTTGCTTAATTTCACATATAACCACATTGGACATTATTTGAATTGCTTAATTTCACATATAACCAACACTTGGACAAATGTAGTTGAATTCTGTGTTTAACTGAGAAAACAGGAAGTGGGTGGACGGGACCCTATAATGTTCAGCTGACTGTTACAAAAACATATTCATGTGCAGCTGTGAACTCATTTATTGTATGATGTGAACTTTTAGGGTAATGATGATAAGACCCATCTTTTGGCGTTCACCACAAATGATTCTTAAAAGCAGCGCAAACAATTTAAAAAAATTTTAAGGCATTCGTGGTGAACAAGAAGGCAACAGGCTGATTTATCCTTTAGGGGGCCACTCATTGACATGCAGAAGCGTCATCAACACGCCACCACTGAAGTGGTGTGAGAAATACAGACTCTCTCACTCCCCATTTCACATTTAAGTAATTTACATTTCTATGAAAAAAATACTACATCAGGGGTAGTATTATTCAGGAGATTTTCAGGGTAGAAATGTCAGGAGACGGCCCATCAGGAGAATATATCAGGACTTACACATGTGTCTGAAAGCAGCTAGTGTGTGAGCATTTGATTAAATTAGAAAATGAGTCAATTCATGGGTATACGGGGGTAATTGTTCAATGTAACTTGTAGTATACTATGCATGCAGATCAATTATTCAATAGCTTTTACTGTATTCAGGGGTGAAAAGTGCATTGACATTGTAAACTACTATTGGTTAAGCTGAAAATAATGATCATCATTGATATTAAACATCTCTTCAAATGTCCTGGCCAAGACAGGGCAAGCAGTAGCCTACAGTCACACATAGCATACACACAAAACATAAGAAAAATACAACAACTGAAACAGCCCGCAGGGGGGAGGGATATCAATATCGCAAGACATTTCTTTGTCTTGAAACGTCTGCGTCAGGGTGCTGGTGTGTTTTCGTGCATGTGTGTGTATGTGCGTGAGTGCATCCGGTGTATGTGTGCGTTTGCTCGTGCTGTGTGTGTGAGCTGCAGGCTGCTTGGCACATACACACTGACCAACTTGAGCAACTTGTGCGACAAGCCTGCTATTATATAGTAGTTTGATTCATTACACCCAAAGTGAAATGTTTCAAGCCTTTTTCTGATATTATTCTTGATGAATATGGCTTATAGATCATGAAAACCCCAATTTTTCGGTATCTCAGAAAATTGGACTATTGTGAAAAAGTAAAATATTATAGACTCAAGGTGTCACACTGAATCAGCTAATTATCTCAAAATACCTGCAAAGGTTTCTTTTCATGGTTTCTCAGTCTTGTTCAGTATGCTTCACAATCATGGGGAAGGTTGCTGACTTCACAGTTGTGCTGGTACTTGCCCACATTGCCAAAAGTACGAATACCTGGTTTAATGACCAGAGGATTACTGTGCTTGATTGGCCAGCAAACTTGCCTGATCTAAACCCCATGGAAAATGTATGGGCTATTGTCAAGAGGAAGATGAGAGAGACGAGACGGAACAATGCAATCGAGCTGAAGGCCGCTATAGAAGCAACTATAGCGGGCTTCCATAAAACCTCAGAAGGGCCAATTGCTAATCGTCTCCATGCCACTCCGCATTGATGCAGTATTTCATACAAAATGAGCCCAAACCAAGTACTGAGTGCAAATACAAGAAGATACTTTTCAGAAGGCAGACATTTCCGTATTAAATATAATTTTTACTGGTCGTATGTTATATTCAAATTTTCTGAGATGCAGAATTTGGGGTTTTCATGAGCAGTAAACGCATAATCAAGATTAATAAAAAATAAAGTGTGGAAATATTTCCCTGTTGTTGGAATTAATCTACTGTATATAATATTGAGTTAAAAGAAAATTATGAAATTATTGAAATTAATTAACTCTTTCCACGATATTCCAAATTCATTGAGAATCACCTGTATTTATTCTCCACATGCTGGAATCACCATGGCTGAAGACCTTGGTGATCAATGTTTAATTTGGAGGTGGACGTTGTTTGTTGGACTGAAGATTCTACCCGTGCTGAGTCTGCACTATGGATGTTAGGATCTGCCGTCTACTGAGAGACTGAACAGAGACAAGGCCAAACGCTGCTGCTGCTGCATAGGAGATTCTTTAAGTGCTCAGTTGGAGACAGCCTGATCGATGGCCTCATTGTCTGTCTGTCTGTCTGTCTGTCTGTCTGTCTGTCTGTCTGTCTGTCTGTCTGTCTGTCTGTCTGTCTGTCTGTCTGTCTGTCTGTCTGTCTGTCTGTCTGTCTGTCTGTCTGTCTGTCTGTCTGTCTGTCTGTCTGTCTGTCTGTCTGTCTGTCTGTCTGTCTGTCTGTCTGTCTGTCTGTCTGTCTGTCTGTCTGTCTGTCTGTCTGCTCTGTCTGTCTGTCTGTCTGTCTGCCTGCCTGCCTGCCTGCCTGCCTGTAATTCAGAAAACCAAGGAAAAACTTGAGTGCTGTCCATATTACATTTCTGTCCATCAGAAACGTAATACTAACACACACAGGAAAGTAAAGAATCCAGCCAACCATCCAACTACAAACCAGTTTCCCATTGATCCATACATCCACCTACCCCTCCACCTAACCGTCCGTCATGCCACGAAACATGCAGCGTTCCCTCCAAACCCGCCTCTGGTCCTCAGCCTAGCATGTAGCCCACAGGCGGGTGCTAATTTGCCAGCGCTGCGGAACTGGTGCTCTGTGAATACAAAAGCGAGGTTTATCTCAGGAATCCCGTCCATTCACACAGAGGGGCCCTTCCTATAGCTCACGTGTCCGGTAATGAAGCCAGGTGTGTGCGTGTGCGTGCGTGTGTATACTCATATTTATTGGTTCACTGCATCAAACCCTGACTGGAAGATACAGAAGAAAACCATTAATAAAGAAACGGTTATTATTACTGCACAGTTGTTCACACCTTAAACCAATTTTTGGGCGCGCCCCATCACCACACCAGTAGGAACACGACCATCCCCACGAACCACCACCAAACCCCTCCACCACCATCTTTCTTGTCTTTGTTATTGCATAAAGAGCTTTCTAAGAGCCAGAATAGATTTGCTGCTAACCAACGCCCCCCCTAGGAGGTTGATGATGCCCATTATTTGGACATCATCAGGACAGGTTCATAAGACTATGAGCCAAGTTTGGTTTGGATACATGAAGGCCTTACAGAGATATGGAGCTCACTTCCTGTTTGATGTCCCCCTGAGGTCAAAGGTCGCCAAATTGTATGGGTGACCCAGATATGATGTCATGAGTCTATGTACCAAGTTTTGGCTATGATATACTATATAAGGAGTTGCTGGAGAACCGGCTTACTTCCTGTTTGGGGGCTTTGCCGTCAAATTTTTGGCCTGTGGATATGTAGTATTGATTTTGACAACTTTCATCATGGCGGCCAAATTCTGAGATTTCCATGAGGAAATAATTTTATAAGCCATATGAAGAGGTCTGAAGAGTATCACAAGACATTGATAATAAAGTTTGAAAAATATACTCATGAGAAGAGTTAAAGCCACCGCCTTCTATAATTACCAGCGGCCCCTAGAGGTCAAAGGTCACCAAATTCGTTGAGTATCCCCATGATGATATAATGGGTCTATGTAACCAAGTTTGGTTATGATATGTGCAAGGGCTGGTGAGAAATCGGCTTACTTCCTGTTTGGCGGCTTCACGGTCCACATTTGATTGGCTGTCTATATATGGGGAGGTCTGATGGTATCACCAGACATTGAAAAATAAGTAAGTAAATATACTTGTGTGAAGAGAGAGAGGAGTTAAAAACACACCTTCATTAATTACAGAGCCCCTAGAGGTCTCAAAGGTCACCAAGTTTGGTTATGTGTCAAAGGGCTGCTGAGAAATTGGCTTACTTCCTGTTTGGCGTCTTCGTGGTCGAATTTGATTGGCTCTAGTGGCCAAACGGTTTGAATTTGAAAAATCTATTCAATGTTTTTTGTCAAGCATGGCCTGAAGATCATCTGTGCCAAGTTTAGAGAAGATTGGACAGCATTTGTGATAGGAGATACATTTTGAAGGTTTTTGACATAAACCAAGATGGCGGAAAATCCATCATGGCGCAAAATGACGACATAGGATGTGTTGAACTCGGCTTGGAGCAAGAATTCCAATGATACCTTGTTTGTGAATATTGGATGAATGGGTCAAAAGTTATAAACATGAATGCATGTCCAACTTTGACCTGTTGGTAGCGCTAAAGATCAGGAGCTAGTGACCACAAATTTTGCTGTGAGGTATCATGGGACTGTCCTGAATCAATCTGCCAAATTTCACAACTTTTGACCATGGCATTCTATGGGCTGCCATAGACTCCCATGGAAAGATAATAATAATAATAATAGGAAAACGTACGAAAACAATAGGTTGTCTCGCAGCTCTCTCTGCTTGACCCCCAATAATAGGAAAAATGTACGAAAACATAGGCCTTTATCTAACCCTAAAAGTGCACATCATACAATAAATTAGTTCACAGCTGCACGCCTATATAGAAATAGTATTTTTATTATTGTTAACAGTTAGCTGAAGCTTATATATATAATATACTTTCTACTCCCTGTTTTCTCAGTTAAAATTAAACTTTTTTTGGCTTAATTTACCTTAATATAACAGGTTAAGAGTCATTTGTGATGGTTCAATAACACTTTATGGGTCGATTTGGTCGGCTGGTTTCGACTCCCCCTAGCGCATCTTGGCAGAAAAAGGAAATATGCAAGTTTCTGCCAGCGACCCGCTGCCCACTCTCCACGGGTGTCTTGGGTCTCGCGGAAGCGCCGAATTGCTTTACGCACTACAGACCCACAAACACGGAACCGGCCAGATATAAACACACAAGTTAGTGAAGGGATTGTTACATTCATCATGGAATCAGCTGACTAAAAAGAGACAGAGAAACCCTAATGTCGGAGCGAGAAAAGGGGAGACTGACCGACAAGAGAGGCCAGACACGAGTAAACATTGGCGCAAGCTTCTCAGGAAATAGCGTGAACTGAAAAAAAACAAGACTGCAAATCAGATGCCGACTTGCCCATGACGGTGTTTCTCTTGAAAATTGTAAGAACCCTTGGGTGAACTCTGTCCTCTTTGTATTGTGGCTTCTTGATGTTGATAGTCTCTGTAAAAATGTTTGCTCGAATGTTTTGTTGTTGAGCCCTTATGTTTCTCTAGCTTAGTTGCTTGCTGGGGTGTTGGCGTGCTCGGCTACCAAACACGTTTGTTTTCATGGTTTGTTTTTGCTGTTCGTCCGGCTCGTCCCCCAGAAACAGGCTAAATCCCTGAATCCAGGTTCTTGTTTATTTAGATCACTAGACCGCTATTCGAATTCCTCTGATTTTTCTATAGAGTGTATAGCCTATATCATGTGATATGTCCGGCTGGCCATATAATGCAGTACCCTGCAAGAGAGCTGCTAGTTGGCACATATTCGTCGGTAACAGAACTGTTACGATACGTGAACCTCCATTATAGCTTTAGCCATGTAATACCTTTGGTGTAGTTCCCCGCTTGTAAAGATGTTTGTAAAAAGATTGCTTTGTATTTTTACTTCCTTACAAGCGTTGGCAAACAGCATTGAGGCTTTAGACTTGATGACCCAAGATGGCTCGGCCTGCCTGCCCCGGTACAACCACCACCCACATCCGAACTTGGGTGGGTACAAGTGTCACGAGGAAATCCAGAGAACCCTCAGGAAGATGTTGCACAATAGCCGTAAGGCAAAAAACAAACTGTCACTTGCATTTCTTTCAATATCCCAAATAAATATTTTTCAAACCAAAGTGTTTTATTGAACAAATGAAAGAAAGGCGGCACAAACATCTGTTATTTAAAATAATAACCATATACAATTATATTTATTTACAATGTTAATTTGCAGGCAGTTACACGTAAACGTAAATTTGTCCATAATCTTCCAGACACAGCATCTGCCTATGACAATTCTTCTGCGGGGACTAGCAACAGCATACCGTTTCAATCTCTGAATGCATTTTCCTGTAATTCCGTACACAAGTGACATACTTGAGCAGATACATAAATGCACGATTGCTGTGCAAATTCTGCATGCTATTCTTATGTATTATCTTGGCCAACACTCTTACACTGATCGTTCTGTTCAACAACCAAAGATAAAACAATTATAATGTAGGATATAACATCTCCCCGACAACTATAAAAAAAGGATGGTTTATATTGTAACACATGTACCCTTTCAAAATGTATAACCTTGTCTACTCTTTATGAACATCTACCTCGGACATGGCTCAACGCATTTGCCGGCTTCTTTTGAAAAAAAAAAATGCACATGGCTAGCGTAGTAGTCGATGGGGAAAGGTCGTCAACGAGTTGTTTATGACACTGTCATAAAAATATCTCCTCGGAAGCTGTAGGGGAGCTCAATGCGAGCGCAAACCAAAAAAAAAGCGAAGAAATGGCCAAAGTTGCATAGTTCCCTTTAAACACCAGAAATCAACTATATATTTGTCCCAGGTGTTTGGCTATGTAGGCCTATGTGAAATTAAAAGCAAAAAAATTTTGCTCTTTTTCCGGCAATGCAGTCGTTTCGCCGACTCCTTCCTTTGTCGTTTCTTATATTTGTCTCTAACCTTGGGTGTTGTGGATGCAATGGAAATATATGATGCAATCGTTGCAGTAACATTTAAAAATGATCGGGATGAGTTCTTCCCCTCCTGCCGCCATGCTTGTCTGTGGTCAAACCAAACAAACTTGAGTGACAGGGGCCGCACTTATCCGGCCTCTTCTGAACTTACACCCGACGTCAAATACCGCCCTTTGCAGAGCCCACCCCCCTAAACCACCCGATGATTCTACTGATTCCCTCTCTCTTTTCTTGATCTTTGTCAGTATGAATCTTGCTGCTGGCACTTTGTTTTCCCGCTCTTTTAGCTTTGTCTTCCTTTCCAACCTTTTCTCAAGAGTTTCTCTCTCTTCTCTCACTTCTCATTATCCTCTTGCCCATCTTTCTCCAGTCAGTAATATTTAACACAGCCACACACACACTGTGATGTGCCTGTAATCTTTGATCACCCACGCACACTTGTGCAATGTGCACTTACCATGCACACTTGAGCACACACTCACTTGCGCCTGTCAGTAACTTGTTAAACTGTACATCTTGTCAATCCCAGATTGTTTGAAACAACAAAGACGGCAGCCGACGACAAAATCACATCTAACAATGTAGAGCCCACTCTCTGGGGCAGGCTACGGTAATAAATATTTCAAGAGTTTCTTTGTAGCCCAACATCATTTTACATTTATGTTTTCATAGAGCGTTTAAACAAGGCGCTGGACTAGCCTGAAATCGCCAGACCCATTCGCTATTGCGTCTGGAAGTTCTGAGTTAATTTTTGATGTCCACGAGTGCAAATCAAAATCCCTCTGGACAACATTTGCAAAGAGCGTAAACCAATCACAGCAAAACCTAAACACACATTTTTGCTGTTTTATAGAAATACCTCAGTGCTCTGCTGCCCCACTCATTGAAAAAACCCACATTCATGTTAAATAAACAATTGTGATAGGGGCCGACCCGGGCCAGGTCGGCTGGCAATCTGTCTGGAACCCGAGGAGGTCAGACAAAATTCCATAGCAAAATTAAACATGACCTTGCAGATTCAACTGGTTTCGTGGATACACCGAAAAAAACTGAATATTTTTTTTTTTATTATTTATTATATAATTATTATTAATATTTTTTGTAAATAATAATTTTACAAAATAAATACAAAAATACATTTATTCATCAATTGAATTAAAAAACAAAAGAAAATAGTTCAGAGTTGCATTGCGAAAGGTGTTTAAGGTGTGTGTGTGTGTGTATGTGTATGTGTGTTTTACATGGACCACTCCATTCATGTTGAGGATTACCCAGGGTTTGTAGCCCTGTCTAAAGCCATTTTCACACATGTCCACCTCATTTTCGCCGCATTTGTATATCAGGAGATTTGACCTTGAGGGTGATTCACACTTGATGCTTTATCAGACCCTCCAGGATTTCGGGATGTTGCGATTTGCAACTTCAACGCAACATCAGCTAATCACCCCAAATTGAGTGCGGTGTCGCAATTTTAACCAATCACCGCAACTTTCCCGCAAATTTGACCAATCAGTGGCGTCATCTTGAAATGACGTCGACAAACTACCTTCCGCCTTACTTCTGTGTTTACCATGATTCAAGGGATTCAAGCATTCATGCAGCATGTGCACGGGCATTTGCAGACTAAAATAACTGCAAAAGGTCGCGAAAAGGGGTGGGCTTAGCTCAGGAGGTAGAGCAGTTGTCTTGTAACCGAAAGGTTGCTAGTTCAATCCCCAGCTCCTCCTAGCTGAGTGTTGGTGTGTCCCTGAGCAAGACACTAAACCCTAACTGCTCCTGACGAGCTGGCTGTCGCCTTGCATGGTTGACTCTACCGTCGGTGTGTCAATGTGTGTAATCAACGATGTAAGTCGCTTTGGATAAAAGTGTCTGCTAAATGCCCTAATTGTAAATTGTAAAAGCAGTATCCTGGTATTCTACATGAGAGCGGGGGAAAATTATTTTGCATTGCATAAGGGAAAATCTTCAATTGATAAGCTTTTTGCCACCGCAAAACATAACTACAGAACTGCAGGCAGGACGCCAGATGACGAGGCAGATCACCATGACACAGGCTGTTGCATCCAAGTCAATTGCCAGCGCGGAAAGAATCAATTATTCATTTCTCAGTGTTTTTGTTCTTTTGATTAATGTTTTTTTTGCTTCATATGCGAACATTGATACCGTTAGTAGAATCAACGGGGGGTTTAGGGGGGTGGACATGCAGGGGCTGGGATATGTCGTAGGGTCTAAGTTCACAAGAGGTGGGATAGGTTGCGGCCGCTGTCACTAGAGTTTGTTTGGGTTTGACGACATGGAGGCAGCACGAACAGAAATCTTTGCTCATCTTAAATGTTGCTGCAATGATGAATTATATATTCCGTTGCATCCAACACATCCGAAGCATCGATCGATTTACGGCGTATAGCATCGACTGTGAATAAATGTGTATCACCCTCAGGGTTGAATGTCCTGATATTCAAATGTGGCGAAAAGGCGGAGGACATGTGTGAAAACGGCTTATGACACAACACATCCACAGCTTTGCATGCACACACACGCGTGCGCACACGCACGCACGCTAGAGGAAATTGGAACGCTGTTTACACTAAGCAGGAGAACACTAACACAGAAACAGACTGGTTAATTGTCAGGGAATGCACAGCTTAAGACACACACACACACACACACACACACACACACACACACACACACACACACACACACACACACACACACACACACACACACACACACACACACACACACACACACACTCCAAAAAGAACTGAGCCGCAATTTAGCTGTACCTATTTTCCAGTACTCCTTCCGTTGGGTGTACCAAGTTGTCTGAAAGGGTGCCCAAAACCTCACACTCCTAACCGTACCGCTCGGTGGAAACGTGTCATATGTGAAAGAGGACAAGTCCCAGTGTCGCCATGGTGCCGCCTTGTCTACAGCCACAGGCAGATTTGGTTTTGTCGCCGACAAATGTGAAAAAGGGTGAATGGTACACACAAACAACCCCCGACCCCGCCCCTTGAGGAGAGGGGAGGGGGTGAAACAATTTAGGGGAGACTAGAAAAAAAAAAGATAGGGGTCATGTCTGGCCATCTAACACAACCTGGTCTCACAGGAATCCGTGTAATGACTACGGACGCTTAACTCGAAATCCGTAGCCACATCACGGAAACACGCCGATTTCCGTGATGTGGCCACGGAATTCGCTCCAATGCAAGTAAATGACACTGATGTTCCGTGGCTCACACACGGATCCCCGTTTCAACGAGCGAGTCGACCACGGGTGCTTAACTCACAGTCCGTGTTGGTCTCACGGAATCACTTAAATCGTCCGTGATGTGGCCACGGAATTTGCTCCAATGCAAGTAAATGACACTGTTATTCCGTGTCTCACACACGGATCCCCGTTTCAACGAGCGAGTCGACCACGGGCGCTTAACTCACAGTCCGTGGTGGTCTCACGGAATCACTTAAATCGTCCGTGATGTGGCCACGGAATTTGCTCCAATGCAAGTAAATGACACTGTTATTCCGTGGCTCACACACGGGATCCCGTTTCAACGAGCGAGTCGACCACGGCGCCTTAACTCACAGTCCGTAGTGGTCTCACGGAATCACTCTTTAATTGTCCGTGATGTGGCTACCGGAATTTGGCTCCAATGCAAAGTTAAAATGAATGTGTTATTCCGTGGCTCACAACACGGATCCCCGTTTCAACGAGCGAGTCGACCACGGGCGCTCTTAACTCACAGTCCGTGGTGGTCTCACGGAATCACTTAAATTGTCCGTGTGATGTGGCTACGGAATTTGGCTCCAATGCAAGTAAATGGCAATGTTATTCCGTGGCTCACACACACGGATCCCCGTTTCAACGAGCGAGTCGACCACGGGCGCTTAACTCGCCAGTCCGTGTTGGTCTCACGGAATCACTTAAATCGTCCGTGATGTGGCCAACGGAATTTGCTCCAATGCAAGTAAATGACACTGTTATTTCCGTGTCTCACACACGGATCCCCGTTTCAACACGAGCGAGTCGACCACGGGCGCTTAACTCACAGTCCGTGGTGGTCTCACGGAATCACTTAAATTGTCCGTGATGTGGCTACGGAATTGGCTCCAATGCAAGTAAATGACACTGTTATTCCGTGGCTCACACACGGATCCCCGTTTCAACGAGCGAGTCGACCACGGGCGCTTAACTCACAGTCCGTGTTGGTCTCACGGAATCACTTAAATCGTCCGTGATGTGGCCACGGAATTTGCTCCAATGCAAGTAAATGACACTGTTATTCCGTGGCTCACACACGGATCCCCGTTTCAACGAGCGAGTCGACCCACGGGCGCTTAACTCACAGTCCGTGGTGGTCTCACGGAATCACTTAAATCGTCCGTGATGTGGCCAATGCACACATCGTCCGTGAATTTGCCCCAATGCAAGTAAATGACACTGTTATTCCGTGGCTCACACACGACGAGAGAGAGAGAGAGAGAGAGAGAGAGAGAGAGAGAGAGAGAGAGAGAGAGAGAGAGAGGAGAGAGAGAGAGAGAGAGAGAGAGAGAGAGAGAGAGAGGAGAGAGAGAGAGGAGAGAGAGAGAGAGAGGAGAGAGAGAGAGAGAGAAGAGAGAGAGAGAGAGAGAGAGATGCTCGCTTTCAGAAGTGGTGTGGCAGAAAGTAACAGTGCCACCCTAGGTAGGCTATGCGTCAAAACAGAAATGCAACAAAGGGTCAATGCTTTGTATTATGGATACTACACAATTTTGGCAGCAGATAGTGTGGTACACACTCTATTATGTGTATCGTGCTCATTGCTCACGAAAATAATCTATTGTGAACTGTGTCCCAGAGCACGGTTGTCTGACTTATTTTGTGCTACACAGAACACAAACCATAGCCTTTCAATTGGGATATTTGATTCGACTATAGAAGGGGTGTGCGCTGGTACAGGGCACCCTCTTATGTATGTGTCAAAACAACCAACCCGGTCTCACGAAAATTCGTGACACTGTCACGTTATTTAATCTATTTTTCGTGATCAGCGACACGTATTTTCAAAATTTTCGTGTCCAGAAGCACAATTTTCAAGCTCATGTATCTCAATTGGAAGTATTTGTCGTGTCACTGAGCACGACTTCCAAACTAAGGTTCTGTCCGGCAGCGTTCTCCCTAACGTCCCTGAAGGAGCTCCGTACAGAACATTGATTGTTATAGTGTTATATTGAAATTGTCTGCGATAGCTAACAATGTGACAGCTTTTGGCCACCCGTTTCTACTTAAAATTGTCTGTGATAACTAACAATACGACAGCTTTTGGCCACCGTTTTCTCTAATCTTTCGCCCTTTGATTCTGAGAAATTGTAACAATTCACGGATATATTAAATGCAGGTGGGCTGCTCTGTAGGCAAACCGCGAAGGAAACAAGGGTAGCTGCTTCATCTGTTCTTTTTAGAATGGTATGTCTTGATGTTTATTGTACCTACCCATCTATTAACTTGTTCTTGGCTATGTGCAGGGACGTTGGAAGTAGTGGTGCGGGGGGTATTGGATTGTTGTATTGGAAAACAGAGTATTTGTGTGACGTTGTTTTCACTAAAGCCAAGGGACATAATAACTGGTTAATTGCGCCGCACATTGTTTTTTGTTTGTGCCGCTTTCTCTCTCCGTCCACAAAGAGCTCATGCTCTTTTCTTCCAATTGATCCAATGAATTTTATTTGTTTTATTTTGATTTCTTACTACGATCTACGGATCGGATAGTTTCACGCACACGCACACACGCACGCGCACACGCACACACACACACACACACACACACACACACACACACACACACACACACACACACACACACACACACACACATCCAGACAAAGCATCATGGAAAGCATGTCTCCGTCCGTTTGATAGCCTATTATTAAATAGCCTACAAAGAAATGGTCAAGTGAAATTGTCCTATTTTTTCCTCTACACTCTGACATAAATTTGATTTGAATAGGTTGAACAGAACAGACACATAAGCACGCATAAAAAACACAATCGACAAAACAGGACGGGTTCACTGTGAGCTTTTTTGTGTGCCGATCGATCAAATTGAGGGGGTTGGTTATCATAAACAAAGCGAGGCCTTACCTTGGCCACATCAGGGAACGCGCAGCAACATGGCTAGTTTGAATAATGAATATAATAATTCCTATGAGAATTAATAATATATGAGAATTACAAAGTTAGGAGATGTTCTGGTAAAAGTAACCTGATGTCTCTCTTGTTAATGATTTTTTACTTCACTGAATTGATGTTGTTAACACAGACACTATTCAAAAATTAATGTTCTGCCTGTCTCAGAAAAGGCGGAGTGTGGAAACCGAAACTTAACTGTCGCGCAGGCTGGCTGACTTGGAGTTGGAGCAGCCAAATAGCCTAAATTAATAAATATTTACTAAATAGAAGTGGCCTAATGTGTACGTGTGTGTTGTGTGATTTTCCTACTTGGCCTACAGAGATTCTGGCTCTGAAACGCCACTAACTGTGTCTGTTAATTAGAACCTACGACTATCGCCGATCACATGAACACCACCCGGCTTCTTTTTTTTCTCTTTTTAATGTTTTTGATATGATTTTCGGCAAACCGAAATATCGTTTTATTCGGGTTGCGGCCAGGGAATACTCGTATTCTGATTGGCGTGCATTAACTCCTGAATATTGCCTATGGGACACCCTGTAAGTAGTTCCAGTCAGTGTTTAATCTCTTGCCCGACCCGAGCCCACCACTATCTTCGGCCGGACCGTTTTTTTTTCTATTTATCATTTGTTTTATTGGCCTAATCTGAGAAGAAATTCTATGCCACCGTGTTACACGGTGTCTTCTTAATGCCGTGTGGAACGCTCTTTCACTTCATGGTAGTCCGGTGAGGTGTCAACCCAGTGTCTTTCCTTTGCTAAGCGATACACCGTCTTTGCGGACCAAATTATTTCTCTGCTGTTCAACGCTACGATGCAAAAAGACTGTATGCCCCCCCCCCTAAATAAATCACTATGGCAGAATTATTATTATTATTAGTATTATTAGTATTATTGATTATTGATTATGATTATGTGATTATGATTATTTATTATTATTATTATATATTATTATTATGATTATTTATTCATCATTCAACTTGAACATGTGTTTTTACAGAGATGTGTGAGGGATGACGTAGTCGCGCCAACCGGAAGTGAAGCTCGCGCTGGGTTCTCTTGACAAAAGAGCCAACGGTTTTTTCCATTGGGTTTTGGATTATTGCAGAAAATTTGTGCATCTTTGAAGCCACCTCTTCTCAAAAGCTGAATAGATTAAATAACCTTGCTCCGAAGGACGAATGATAAACCAATGCATTCTTGTCAGACAAATTAACGATTGTCCACAAAAACGATACGAGAGAGAGAGAGAGAACAGAGAGAAGAAAGAGAGATAGAGAGAGGGACTACAAAAGAGAGGAGCGAGGAGAGACCCTTCAGAGAAGGTGTGCGCGCAATAGTAAGTGCGCCTATTATGTTATATGCCAATCCAACAAATGCTATACATCAGTTTCAACGACGTCAAGTGCTAGGGACGCGACGATCATTAGTTGTACCAGAAGTGGATTTTCAATGCGTCAGGTACAACTTGATCGTTTTTATAACGATAATTGAATGAAAGTTATGTCTACTTATAGATAGAATATTACAACGAAATAATTGTTATATATATATTATAATAATTAATATATTTAATTAATTAAATACAAAAACGCTTTAAAATCATGGGGACATGCCTTTGCCTTTCTTCTATCATTGGCCTGCGTCACGTCACGTCACTCTCGGCAAACCACGTTTGTTTAAAGGCGGCAATGGAGCTAGCCGTAAATTGGTGTTAGTTTATGCGTAAGAGCGTTCAGCTTCACAACCGCGCTAGCTTGGTTAGAAATATTAGATATTCCATAGAGAAATATCTGCCCGTAACGGAGGGCAAACATGTCCTTTGCAATCTACGTTCGAAGGCAATTGCAACGAGTGGGCCATACATGACCATATTTGGGACTATGTTTTCAGGTAGTAATATAGCTGCTCGTTGGAGGCCTTTATCAATATATGGGACCAGCTATGATTTTGCTTCCCGATTGATTTTCGACAACATGACTGTTAATCTCTCTCT
>OLKM01001950.1:39033-93693 GCA_900291075.1 Melanogrammus aeglefinus
TCATTATTTTGATTTAAGTGCCTCTTCAATTCGGCAGCTTATTATATACAACTATTGTTTGAATGTGTTATTTTTCTACGTGTGGCACTCATTTGCAAATCGCCTGGAAAGCGTATTATGTATTGATAGGACGTCTTTGTTTGCCCTATTTAAGTTTCCATCCTTAACAAGAATATTATCTTCTAGTTCTATTATGTGCTTTTCCTCGTCGTTGTCATTTGCTCCATTTCCTCAGCGGTTTCTATCGCTTTAATTCGCTGCAAGGATTTATTTAACCCAGTACCTATCACCCTAGCCAATCGCATTACATGCATTATTTTAATTCTTTGACGTAATTCTATGGTCTCGTTTCTTTTTATATTATTAATGGACAAAAATTGTTTATGAGAGAATATGCCTACATATTTATACGTTTTTTTGTTTATCTCAATAAGTCGGCGGTGTGTGCCGGCTCCTTTTGTACTATCTTGATCCCAAAAAATCAGATAGATATGTGTCCTTATTTCTTCGCACTGATAATTCTGATAATACCTTTAATTCTTAGGCCCTTTTAACTGGTGTACCTTGTTCCCTGTACCCTGAATACTTGACCTGTGTGCGCTCGTGTTTTATACCCACGATGTGGCCAGGAAGGTGGGGGCCTCTTCCTGCCCATTATAACTTTGTGCCCTCCCTCGAGGCCCTCCCCTGCTTTCCTGCTTCTCTCTGGGTCTCGATTCCGGGCCAAGTTTCGGTATCCTTTTTTTAATTATTAGTCTTTTGCAGGCAACACTTTCTGAGGGCTTTGTGTCCAAATGACAGTCCATTTTGTGGAAAACTTTTTTTTCTCCTAAGGGCTAGAACTCCAAATCTCGGATATGTCGTTCTCGGGGACCCGGGAAATGTGTGTAAACATTTTAGCATCCCTAGCTATCTCGAAAAGGCCGGAAAAGGGGCGTGACCTCCAACGGTACAGTAAATGTACATAAGACAGAGGTTAGTTTCTAGTCCCCATTTTTTGTGGGATGGAGGTGTACATTTGTGGCTTAAGGTGTGTAGACACAGCTGGCTGTGGCTCAAGAGTTTTTGAAATTCTGGGGTCATAAAGTTCAAAAGGAACCGGCACCACGCCGCTTATGAGATAACAAAAAGTGTTAATGTGCCATTTCTCTCATAAACTTTTTGTCATTATTAAAGAGAGGCCTGATTCTCAGATATGCATGTTTGGATGGCTAGGATGTAGGTCTGGGTAGAACTTCAGGCCAAAATCTTGCAAGCGAGCCGCTGGGGTGAGGTGCAACGAGATGGAGCACTTGCTGAGTAATGTCTTGTAGGGCCAGTGCGTAATAGGCGCAAACAAGACGTCTCAACATCTACGCTTCGCCAGGCGATTGCAATGGTGCACACATGAACACATTCAATACAGTTGTAGTATTAGCTGCCGAAATTGAAGGCCTTAATCAATAATGACCAGCTATTGATTTGCTTTCCGATAAAAGTTTGTGACGAATGACATGTTATTTATCATCTACACATTGAGCTGAGTCCAATGACACCAAGCATGACACTCCACGGCCCTACATGGCCCCCTACACTACACGGCCCCTGTATTTTACATGGTACACCTATGGTCTAGGACATGATCTCGGTGTGGCACAAGGTCGAGCTTGATCTCATTGGACTCAGCTGCTAATGTAGATGCTAAATAACATGGTCATTTGTCAGAAAAACTCAATCGGGAATGCAAATCAATAGCTGGTCATTATTGATAAAGGCCTCCAAAATCGACAGATAATTTACTACCCTGAAACATAGTCCGAAATTATGGTCATGTATGGCACTGTTTGCAATTGCATCGAAACGTAGATGTCAAAGGACACCTTGTTTGCCCCGTTACGAGCAGATATTTAGTCATGGAAATTCTATATTTTCCTAACCAAGCTAGCGCGGTAGGAAAGCTAAGCGTTTACGACAAAAAACAACACAATTTACGGGCAAGCTCCATTGCACGCCTTTAACAAACGTGGTTTGCCGGAGAGTGACGTGACGTTGACGCAGGGCCCATTGAAAAGAAAAGGGCCAAAGGCATGTCCATGTTTAAAGCCGTTTTGTATATTTAATTAATTTAAATATTAAATATATATATATCTATCACACATTCATTTCGTTTGTAATATTCTATCTATAAGTAAGACCATACTTTTCATTCAAATTATCGTTAATATCACAAGATCTGTATATGACCATTAGAAAATCCACTTCCTGGCCCACACAGATCGTCGCGTCCCCTAGCAACCTGACGCCGTTGATAAAACATGTATAGCATTTGTGGTTTGGCATAAACATAACCTAGGACGGAGCACTGGTATATGCCTGCGCCAGAGCCCTTTCTGAAGCGCGTCTCTCTACTGTCCACAGTCCGTCCCTCTTCTCTCTTCTCTCTGCTCAGTCTCTCGCTCTCGCTCTCCTCGCTCTACGTCGCTCTGTACTATCTGCGCGCTCTTCTGAAGTCTCTCTCTCTCTCTCTCTCTCTCTGCTTTGTCCTCCTCTCCCTCTCTCTTTCTCTCTCTCTCTCTCTCGTATCGTTTTGTGAGCACGTTAATTGTCGACATACACTCCACAGAATGCATTGCCGCTTTACATTTCGTTCTTTGGAGCGCAAGGTTTATTTTTATTTATTTTCAGCTTTTGAGGAGGGTGCTTCAAAGACTGCAAATTTTTCTGCAATAATCCAAAACCCAATGGAAAAACCCGTTGGCTTTTTGTCAAGAGAAACCCAGCGCGACGCTCACTTCGTGTTGGGCCGACCACGTCATCCCTCCACCACTCTTCTCCGTGTAAAACACATGTGTAGTTGAAGTTGAAGAATAATAATAAATAATAATCATCATACACTAATTAATAATAAATAATAATAATAATAATAATAATTCTGCGATAAGTATTTATATAAGCGTGGGTGCTGCATAACAATCTTTGGCCCATTCGTGAGCTTGATCAGACAGAGAAAATATTTGTCCGCAAAGACGTACGGTGTCGTCGCTTTTAGCACAGATCGAAAGGACGCTGGGGGTTGACACTCTCACCCGCGACTACCATGCAAGTGAATAGAGATCGTCCCACGGCATTAAGAAGAAACGTTGTAAACACCGCGTGCTATAGATTTTCTCCTCAGATTAGGCCAATAAAACAAATGATAAAATTAGAAATAAAACGGTCCGGCCGAGTGATAGTGGTTGGTATAACAACGGGTGGGGCTCGGGCTCGGGCAGAGAATCTAAACACTGACTGGAACTACTTAGCAGGTTTCCATAGGCCAATATCAGGAGTTCAAGCACGCCAAATCAGAATAACGAGTTATGTCCCCCTGGCCGGCAACCGAATAAAACGATTTTTTCGGTTGCCGATAAAATCATATCAAAAAATTAAAAAAGAAAAAAGAAGACCGGTGGGTGTTCATGTGATCGGCGATAGTTGTAGGTCTATTACAGAACAGTTAAGTGGGCGTTCAGAGCGCAGAATCTACTGTAGGCAAGTAGGAAAATCACACACAACACAACGTACACATTAGGCCTACTTCTATTTTTAGTAACAATATTTATTAATTTAGGCTATTTGGCTGCTCCAACTCAAGTCAGCCCAGCCTGGCGACAGTTAAGTTTCGGTTTTCAACTCCGCATTTTCTGAGACAGCAGAACATTAATTTTTGAATAGTGTCTGTGTTAACAAACATCAATTCAGTGAAGTAAAAAATCATTAACAGAGAAGACATCAGGTTACCTTTACCAGAAACATCTCCTAACTTTAATTCTCATATAATTATTATTCTCATAGAAATTATTATATCATTATTCAAATTAGCCATGTGGCTGCGCGTTCCCCTGATTGGCCAGGGTAAGCCTCGCTTTGTTTTATGATAAGCCACGCCCCTCAATTGATCGGGCACACAAAAAAAGCTCACAGTGAACCCGTCCTGTTTTGTCGATTGTGTTTTTTTATGCGTGGCTTATGTGTCCTGTTCTGTTCAACCTATCAATCAATTTATGTCAGAGTGTAGAGGAAAAAATAGGACAACAATTTCACTTGACCATTTCTTTTGTTAGGCTATTTAATAATAGGCTATCAAACGGACGGAGACATGCTTTCCATGATGCTTTGTCTGGATGTGTGATGTGTGTGTGTGTGTGTGTGTGTGTGTGTGTGTGTGTGTGTGTGTGTGCGCGCGTGCGCGTGTGCGTGTGTGTGTGTGTGCATTTAACTATCCGATCCGTAGATCGTAGTAAGAAATCAAATAAAACAAATAAAAGTTCATTGGATCAATTGAAGAAAGAGCATGAGCTCTTGTGGACGGAGAGAGAAAGCGGCACAAACAAAAACAATGTGCGCGCATTAACCAGTTATTATGTCCCTTGGCTTTAGTGAAAACAACGTCACACAAATAGGCCTACTCTGTTTTTCCAAATACAACAATCCAATACCCCCCGCACCACTACTTCCAACGTCCCTTGCACATAGCCAAGAACAAGATAATATGGATGGGCTAGAGGTACAATAAACATCAAGACATACATTCTAAAAAGAACAGATGAAGCAGCTACCCTTGTTTTCCTTCGCGCGGTTTGCCTACAGAGCAGCCCACCTGCATTAAATATATCCGTGAATTGTTACAATTTCTCAGAATCAAAGGCGAAAGTAGAAACGGGTGGCCAAAAGCTGTCGTATTGTTAGTAATCACAGACAATTTTAAGTAGAAACGGGTGGCCAAAAAGCTGTCACATTGTTAGCTATCGCAGACAATTTCAATTATAACACTATAACACAATCAATGTTCTGTACGGAGCTCCTTCAGGGACGTTAGGGAGAACGCTGCCCGGACAAGAACCTTAGTTTGGAAGTCGTGCTCAGTGACACGACAAATAGCTTCCAATTGAGATACATGAGCTTGAAAATTGTGCTTCTGGACACGAAAATTTTGAAAATACGTGTCGCTGATCACGAAAAATAGATTAAATAACGTGACAGTGTCATGAATTTTCGTGAGACCGGGTTGGTTGTTTTGACACATACATAAGAGGGTGCCCTGTACCAGCGCACACCCCTTCTATAGTCGAATCAAATATCCCAATTGAAAGGCTATGGTTTGTGTTCTGTGTAGCACAAAATAAGTCAGACAACCGTGCTCTGGGACACAGGTTCAATAGAGATTATTTTCGTGAGCATGAGCACGATACATAATAGAGTGTTGTACCGACACTAATCTTGCTGCCAAAAATTGTAGTAGGCCTATCCATAATACAAAGCATTGACCCTTTGTTTGCATTTGTGGTTTTTGACGCATAGCCTACCTAGGGTGCACTGTACTTTCTGCCACACCACTTCTGAAGCGAGCACTCTCTCTCTCTCTCTCTCTCTCTCTCTCTCTCTCTCTCTCTCTCTCTCTTCTCTTCTCTCTCTTCTCTCTCTCTCTCTCTCTCTCTCTCTCTCTCTCTCTCCTCTCTCTCTCTCTCTCTCTCTCTCTCTCGTGTGTGAGCCACGGAATAACAGTGTCATTTACTTGCATTGGGGCAAATTCACGGACGATGTGTGCATTGGCCACATCACGGACGATTTAAGTGATTCCGTGAGACCAACACGGACTGTGAGTTAAGCGCCCGTGGTCGACTCGCTCGTTGAAACGGGGATCCGTGTGTGAGCTACGAGAATAACATTGTCATTTACTTGCATTGGAGTCAATTCCGTAGCCACATCACGGACCATTTAAGTGATTCCGTGAGACCCCCCACGGACTGTGAGTTAAGCGCCCGTGGTCGAACTCGCTCGTTGAAACGGGGATCCGTGTGTGAGCCACAGAAATAACAGTGTCATTTAACTTGCATTGGAGCAAATTCCGTGGCCACATCACGGACGATTTAAAGTGATTCCGTTGAGACCAACACGACTGTTGAGTTAAGCACCCGTGGTCGAGCTCTCGCTCGTTGAAACGGGATCCGTGTGTGAGCCACGGAATAACAGTGTCATTTAACTTGCATTGGAGCCAATTCCGTAGCCAACATCACGGACAATTTAAAGTGAATTCCGTGAGACCACACACGGACTGTGAGTTAAGCGCCAGTGGTCGACTCGCTCGTTGAAACGGGGGATCCGTGTGTGAAGACACCGGAATAACAGTGTCATTTTACTTGCATTGGAGCAAATTCCGTGGGCCACATCACGGGACGAATTTAAGTGATTCCGTGAGAGCCAACACGGACTGCGAGTTAAGCGCCCGTGGTCGACTCGCTCGTTGAAACGGGGATCCGTGTGTGAGCCACGGAATAACATTGTCATTTACTTGCATTGGAGCCAATTCCGTAGCCACATCACGGACAATTTAAGTGATTCCGTGAGACCACCACGGACTGTGAGTTAAGCGCCCGTGGTCGACTCGCTCGTTGAAAACGGGGATCCGTGTGTGAGCCACGGGAATAACATTGTCATTTGCTTGCATTGGAGCCAATTCCGTAGCCACATCACGGACAATTTAAGTGATTCCGTGAGACCACCACGGACTGTGAGTTAAGCGCCCGTGGTCGACTCGCTCGTTGAAACGGGGATCCGTGTGTGAGACACGGAATAACAGTGTCATTTACTTGCATTGGAGCAAATTCCGTGGCCACATCACGGACGATTTAAGTGATTCCGTGAGACCAACACGGACTGCGAGTTAAGCGCCCGTGGTCGACTCGCTCGTTGAAACGGGGATCCGTGTGTGAGCCACGGAATAACATTGTCATTTACTTGCATTGGAGCCAATTCCGTAGCCACATCACGGACAATTTAAGTGATTCCGTGAGACCACCACGGACTGTGAGTTTAAGCGCGCCGTGGTCGACTCGCTCGTGTGAAACGGGGATCCGTGTGTGAGCCACGGAATAACAGTGTCATTTACTTGCATTGGAGCCAATTCCGTGGCCACATCACGGACGATTTAAGTGATCATCCGTGAGACCACCATAGACTTTGAGTTAAGCGCCCGTGGTCGACTCGCTCGTTGAAACGGGGATCCGTGTGTGAGCCACGGAACATCAGTGTCATTAACTTGCATTGGAGCGAATTCCGTGGCCACATCACGGAAATCGGCGTGTTTCCGTGATGTGGCTACGGATTTCGAGTTAAGCGTCCGTAGTCATTACACGGATTCCTGTGAGACCAGGTTGCCATCTAATGCCTGATTTCTACCGGGGACGTAAGCACCGCCGAACGGCCGCGGCCACCGCTACTGATCGCTGCCACTCTAATCAATAAAACCATCCCAATGGGCGCGCTGCGGAACGTCTCAGCAGCGTCCCAGGAGCCGCGCGCTGAGCCGCTCCTGGGACAGCGCTATCATTCCGTAGCACTTCTATTTTTGATGCGAGCCGTTGCTGAACAGCGTCAATTTCAATTAGAGCAGATCGAGCCGGGCAGGAAGTGAAAAAGTTAAAAGCCATAGAGCATCCAGTCAATTTTTCAAAATAAACACAATACTCAGCTCATGTAGCCTATCACAACTTCACATCAACATTTCGTCATGACCGGTGGCACCCAGGTCAGCAGTCAATCAATCAAGGGGCTCAGAAGGTCGGCAACATCGACGACGAGAGACTGATTGTCGAAGTGGAGCACACATATAAAAGTATGAGATTAGTTATTTTCATAAATTATTTTAAGGACAATGTCAGAAAGGACAAAGCCTGGCATTTAATTGCAGTCGTTTTGGGAGTAGAAGGTGAGTACATTAGGTTTAGGATTATCTTGTGATCTCGCGTGAACACGGCTGGCTCGCAAGGCAGCGCCACGCTGCCGTCACACGCCTGGTAGAGATTGACGCAGGGCGGAGTTCGCAGCCAATCCGCGGTGCATACATCCTTGGTGGAAATCAGGCATTAGGGTTGCTGGTTAAATTCCTCTAAAGCCCTCCCCCCCCCCCCCCCCCCAATGTGGCCAACTGCTCCTGACAAGCTAGTTGTGGCTTTGCATAAGTGACAGAGCTGGCGGTGTGTAAATAGGCGGTCGCGGCTTGGCACACCCTGCAATTTAACTGCCTTGCCTGTGTAGACCTGAGGGGGTAAAATCTCACGTCGTCAAGGAGCCGGCTTTCTTGGTTTACCGGAGAGTAGACCTCTTTAAAATTATTTGCATACTCTGATGTTTTTCTTTTTTTATGAATTGAGACACCTGCATGTGTAGCACCCGTGGTCTTAGCCAAAAAACAAAAATAATAAGTCCTTTGTAGCTGGATTTCCCAGCTACAATACTCCTTGGGTAAGGAGTTTGTGGGGATTGTTTGATTAAGGTATGTCTAGTTCCGGGGGGATAGCCGGATAGGTGTTCAGTTTCTCCAATCTTACTACTACCCCGGGTAGGTTAGTATGTATATCTTATCTGTTGGGAACGAATGAATTCGCAAAGTCTTCCGAATGGTGGCAGGTTTCACGGCTGGCCACGCCATATCCAACACCATCCACAGTTCTACTGGCCCAAAGCTCCGCCATTTAGAGTCAGTTTGAATCTTTCTGGTGCTATTCTGTATCAAAACAGGAGATTTTACTCTTCATCTTTATTACAATGTATGACACAAAAAACAAGGAATATATTTATAATATAACAAAAGGAATTGTCCACGTATCACGAAAAAAATGTATTTGACCCATAAAGAATGAATTACCATATGTCACAGTAATTTTATCAAACAATTATTTATTTTCTCTTTCTAAACTTAACATTTGTATTTAAAACTCTTTTTATAGGGGAGATTATTTGGTTTATCAACACGGCGGATATGCGCGCGCAGAAAGATGGAAAAAATAAATGTGTTAATTTTTGCCCATGGTTAACACTCTGTGGTTAATTTGCAGTGTTAATTAGCGATTTTGTCACCTTACTGTTACATTAAACTGCAATCAGAGAACATGGTTATATGCTATAGACCCTAGAGCAGGGGTTTTCAATTTCATTGAATGTGAGCCTCCCCTTGGAAAAGGTAAGGAGGACCAAGCCCCCCCCCCCCAACCTACCCCACACAGGTATTTTGTGTTCCTGGAATGCTGTTTCAAAAACAACTGATAGCCCAATAGGCCTGCATGTTTTTTTAATTGTATTTCTTTTAACAAAGTACATTCACAAAAAAGGGCCTATTCATAAAATGTCCATCCAATATTTCCATGTCAGAGGCTACTTTTATTGAAACATCACGAACAGAGGGCCTATGCCTACTTTTAAAATTGAACTGTCATTGAAAATTCATAAACGATCGTTTTCAACAGCAGACAACTTAACAGACGCCCAGTGTCAAACTGAACTCGTGTCACACACGAGACGGTCAAGCTGAAATAATAATAATAATAATATAATAATAATAATAATAATAATAAAGATATCCTGAATTTAACAGACGTCAACACATTCCATATTCCGATTTAGGCCTACTTTTAGGCTAATTATACACTTGTTGCTATTCTCAATGCGAACAGTGCGGGCGCTCCTTTGATGCGCACCAGCTGTTCAATGCGAGAGGTTGCACAGAAGAAAGAAACAGCCTCAAGTCATCCTGTACTTGTAGCCTTGACCGGTATTTTTTTTTGATCAGGGTCAGAGCGGAAAACCCACATTCACATAGGTAAGTGGAGGTGAAGGGGATCAGGACTCTCATGGCTTTGGCGGAACACATGGGGAAACTCGCGCTCGATACTCAACCAGAATTGGCGTAATCGGCAATTCCACCAGTCTCTTGTTTCAAGTCCACATTTGAGCTGAGCTCGACAAGAGCCTCCCTCCTCGTGTATGCTCAGATTCATCTCGGACTGTGGGTGGGAAGGAGAAAGGGGTTCCGGAACCCACTGGGTTTTCCCAGTGGCTCCTCTCCAAAATACTTTACGAAACTGGTTCACGCCAGCCCGCTCAGATGCGCGCTGATGACCGGTTTCACAGAGCCTGAGCGGCTCTGCGCCTGTCTTCTCCAGCGTATCCTCCAATGTCGGGAACATTTCAAACAGAGCCCCCTTCCCAATACGGGCACACCAACACATCCAGCTTCTTCATGAAGCCAGACACTTGGTCGTGTGCCGTATACACATTGCACTCTTTGCCCGTGGAGAGAAGTATTCCGGGTGTTGATCCGCTCGAAAATGTCAGACAGATAAGCCAACAGCGCGAGCCAGTTCATGTCTTCCAGATGTTTTGCGAGTGAGGAGTTTATCTCCGGTGAGGAAGAGGAAGGCTTTCTTCTCGCCAACCCGCAGAGCCTGGTGAGGACTTTACCCCGAGAGAGCCACCTCACCTCGGAATGCAGGAGCAATTGCTTGAATTGAGCGCCCATTTCATCGCACATGATTCTAAACATGCGTGCGTTTTAAGGCACGTGATTTAATTTATGGTTCACAATTTTCACTGCCTCATCCAGAACCACACGCAATTCTTTGGGCATCTTTTTTGCTGCTAAAGCCTGGCGATGAATGATGCAGTGTCTCCAGACAGCGGCCGGGGCAACGGTCTGCATTTGTTTCACAAGACCGCTGTGACGGCCGGTCATGGCCCTTGCTCCATCCGTGCATATGCCACAACACCGGCTCCACTCAAGGCCTTCGGCCTGGTAAAAATCATTCAGAGCCTTGAAAAGTTCATCTGCTGTTGTGCGGGCAGGGAGGGGAATGCAAAACAAAAAATCCTCGCGCACATTTAGCTCTTCAATAAACCTGACGTACACCATCAATTGAGCGCAGTGTGCAACGTCAGTGGACTCATCCAGTTGAATGGCGTGTATGGGGCTTTTGCGAACACTGTTCACCACCTGTTCTTTGACGTCGTAAGCCATGTCGGATATTCGTCGCTGGATGGTGTTGTCAGATACTGGGATCGTGTCAAGTTTAGCTGCAGCTGCTTCTCCCAGCATCACTGAACACATTTCTCTAGCTGCAGGGAGCAGATATGTTTCTCCATCAGTATGGGGCTTGCCTGCCTTCGCTATACGGAGAGCAGCTCGATAAGATGCCTCAGTTGCCTTGACGTTAGTGGTGCCAAACGAACGAATTACTGCTTTTTGTGACCGCAATTCATCACGTTTCCTCCCAAAAAACTCCAGTGGCTTGTTAACTAAAGTCGTGTGCTTTGTTTCCATATGACGGCGCAGTTTGCATGGCCGCATACTATCGTTAGCCAAAACCTCTTTGCAACACCACACATTGTCAAGAGGTGCGCTCTCGGAACCCGACCATGTAAACCCTATTTTTAAGTAATCGGGATCATATTTCCTTAGTTTTTTTGTGGGCTCCTCCCTTTCTGCTGACTTCGGTGGTCAGAAAGCGATGCATTTTTCAATGGGCCAACTTGTTCACACACGCAAGCACGAACAATGAGTTAACTGCTATTGTAACTGCTAACTGCTAATATTTCTTCGCTTGTTTCGCGCCTCCCCTGCGACTCTTTGGCGCCCCCCAGGGGAGGCGGGCCTCACCTATTGAAAACCACTGCCCTAGAGTATCTGTGGTATAAAGGCTTGGACAAATTTCGAATTATAAATATGTACAATCCATAACGTTAGCTCTCTGGCTCATAGCTCAGCGGACTAGAATACCTCCTGTTGCTAGTTCATAGCTACGGTCCGTCCTATTTATGTGAAAAACTTTATATTTGGATTGTAAAATGTATGAAAATATAAATTAATAATCTTAATTTATTTTCCTTGGCAAGTGTCCGCAGTATAAGCGGGATAACGCCCTTTGAGTTGTCAAAAACATGTTTGATCGATCATAATTAAAGGGGACTACTTTTTAAGGGAAATTAACTCAAACAGAGTATACATTTAATAAGCATGGAATACGAATAAGATAAGCATAATAATTAAAATATTTGAATTGTTTTATTATGTTGGCAAGCAAGAAGTAGAATAATCAGTCTTATTAAAAGTGTTTGTGCAACCAACCGCACAACAAGACATGATTGCAGCTCTTGTTGATCTCGTCTCTTTCTGCCAACGACATGCGCGTCGAGCAGGGAGTGACGTAGACTGATAATCCCTCTATACATGTTTATGTTTTAACCATGAAAATGGATAAAGTTATTCTTAAACTTTATTTACCAAGTGCAACAAAAAACAACAAAAACAACAAAAATTTAATTAAATCAACCTTAAAGTAGGTTAAGTATGCTAAACAATGTGTTTCTGTGCTTCAGTAACGTCAAAATGAGCGCATTGCTCCTTTAAGGTTTCAACATCATGTCTATACTGCTCGACTAACCAGGATGAGCACTTAGCATAGCGACTGACATTTGCTAGCATTTAGCATACAATTAGCATAGTATGAACGATTAGTGGCTAGCGCTTAGCACATTTAACAATGACACCATTAGCATATATAGGTATATTGAGACATTGGAAAACCTTCATATAACTCAGTTTGGTTTTTTAATTAAAAGGTATCTGAACTCAAAAGGCATTTATAGTATCTTGTTCTCTTTACAGTAGCAAGAAACAATACATTAGCATTGGCACGTTCAACACTCAATTCAAGTGAAGAATATAACTTGACAGGAGTTATCTCGCAATTTCACAGTTCAGGTCCTAATAAAACACCAAATTAACACCATGGGAATATTTATGACTTGATTAACAATGTTTTAATGTTTTTTGTACCAGGAGTTTCTCTGTTCTTGTGCTAAATACCTGCCGTCTGCCAGGTGTTATGGCTCATGGTGTGATCCAGATACCTCGAACACCAGGCTTCCGAGTTGGAAGTGGGGAAACCTTTCTTACGGCATTTCACGGAGGCACACCCCTTTTTGTCTTCATCTTTTGGAATTCTGAGAGTAGACCGAGTGCAGTGAAGTTTACCAGATGACGTGATAAACAAAGATGGCTGCACCTATCGTGAATGAGTTGAGATGCATTTTCTTTCCATTTGTACCATGTTGATCGTCGCTACTGCCCTTCATGGCGCGAGACAAAACGCGACAACACTTTTTGAAATTGAAATAGGCGAAAATAGCAAAATATTATTTAAATGTAAACAGGGTTACTTGAAATGTTTGTGTTTCTGTAAGATGAGCTGGAACACACCATTAATGTGACCCCCTGGAAACAGGGTTCTCACGTATAATTTCCTTCTACTGGAATTATGTCAAGCGCTCCCTACTGGAGAACACTTCTAATTGCATCGTTAGTAGCCCTATATTCCATATGGGTTTCACCTGCAAGAATGAGTATATATCTGAGTTTAGGCTACAAATGCGATTAACTTTTTACAAGTGCATAAACACCAACATGTTCTTTATTTTGCTGACCACTTGTTTATATTTGGGCATATTTGGCAGTATAAAAACGTTGAATGTGCCTATAGCCGCCATATCCAGGCCTCACTGCCCACAAATTGATGGTCGCCTTGTGAACTGCGCGAGCGCGTCCCTATGGTTCACAAAGCTTTTTGTCGCCTGTCGTGCACCTCTGAAAACGCCATGGCCGTGCCTGGACTGTCCGCACACAAGACAGAAACTATACACTCCTCTTAAAGGGTTCCCAGTATTTTTCATCAGCACACAGAAGGACAAAGAGCCTTTATGTTTCTTTTCTTTTTGTGTCATCGCAGAAGCTCATTCAGCACCTCCCTTTGCACTGTGCCTAATGTATTCATGCTGTGACATTTAGCAGTTTGAACGACAAGTGTGCTTCACATTGATCCACTTTGTTTTGTTTCCCCTGCGCTTTATTCTTCACGTTTTGCTTGATTGGTTTCATATTAGATAGTCTGGTAGGCCCTGAGCATGCGTTGATGGAAACATCACTCGTGTAAATGTATTTGCAGGATATTTATACAAAGAGTGTGTTTGCTTGGTTTAATCAACAATAGACAAGGTGGTGCTTCTCACTGGTTAGAGACGGCTTTTTACGCCAAGCTATGGGTAGATGTTTGCATGCGCTCCTTGTCCCTTTGGAGGTTTGTCACTCACTGTCTGGTGATTGAAAAATCAAGATGTAATGCGATATAGATGAGTTATAATAATAATATTAATTATTATTAATGAATAGTAATACATTTGATACATCAGTCATTAGGACCCATGGTGCCTGATAAGGGGCGCATGTGAGGGGATTGATACTCTGGGAATCCGCTTTAATACAGCTAATGGACATAGAGTTTTCATTGTGTGTGTGTGTGTGTGTGTGTGTGTGTGTGTGTGTGTGTGTGTGTGTGTGTAGTTGTGTGTGTGTTGTGTGTGTGTGTGTGTGTGTGTGTGTGTGTGTGTGTGTGTGTTACAAAATGTAATAATCAGCCTAAGACCAATGTGACTGTAGGGCGTAAGGATATGAATAACTGTGCACGCTACTCGCAGAAATAAGGAGTGGAGATGAGGAGTGATACTGCTATTTGCTAAAGGCTGGTCAGCAGGCACTTTGAATGACAACATGAATTTAATGGTTACGTTATTGTTTCATTGTGAAACGATGAGGGAACAGAAGTCTGGCTGTGGTCAATACGTTTCTGGCTGAGAGAGAGGGAGACAGTGGATGTTTGAGTTGGTGGCTGAGAGAGAGAGAGAGAGAGAGAGAGAGAGAGAGAGAGAGAGAGAGAGAGAGAGAGAGAGAGAGAGAGAGAGGAGAGAGAGAGAGAGAGAGAGAGAGAGAGAGAGAGAGAGAGAGAGAGAGAGAGAGAGAGAGAGAGAGAGAGAGAGAGAGAGAGAGAGAGAGAGAGAGAGGCAGGCAGGCGCTGTGGGTGTATGAGTGGGTGGCTAAATCAGTAGATTGCTGAGAGAGGAAGAGTGCGAGAGCGAGAAGGAGACTGTGGGTGTGTGAGTGGGAGGTTGAGAGGGAGATTGGCTGATTGAGTAGGTGGCTGAGAGGGGGGAGGGTTGGCAGCGAGAGACAGAGACAGACAGAGAGAGGAGGGGAGACGGTGGGCGGATGAGTGGTTGGCTGAATGGTGAGAAGAGAAAAAGGGGGATAAGTGCTCCACTCCAGTATTGGCTTCCCCCTCTATGAAGCATGCCTCTCTCTCGCTTCCCCTTTATCCTTTTATGTTCTCATGTAATCACTAAGACTGGGAAATAAAATGTTCTTATAATTATTGTGTATTTATGTTCTATTTTATCACTTGGCTTGATTTATATTATTTGATCTTCTAACAGAGTAATTTGTTATGGTCTGAATACCCGTAGGTGTGTTTTGGGCGTAACATGCAATAAACCAATGAGAATGCAACCCAACCCAACCCATTTAAGACCAATGAACGTGTCGATATTTTGACAGGGTGTTTGCACCTCCTCTGAGACAGATGAATGACCACATGAATTTCAAACTTCAAATGGCTCAGTTTACTGAGCCATTTCAGAAACACTGAGTCGACATTTACATTTCGGCAAAGAGAACTTAACACATGCATGATATGTGCTTCTGTGGCCGCAACTTTGGGTCTATTTAAGTATATGCGGCAATACATTAACGAACATTGTTTGCTACCAGTATTGTATACATTATCGTTATTAACTTGTGTTCATAATATGCATGTGTCCCCCCCTGTTAATATACATTGCCATGGAATGTATTATGCATTACGTGTATAGTTTGCTTAAACAGATTGCTTCACAAACGCGCGCCAAGCGTCTTTTAAACACTCAAGGTAAAAGTTTTAACTATGTTTTCTCACGATCGAATACTCATTAATCCTAAAAGTTATGGGCTTGTACACGATGTCTGTCAGTAAATGTACAGGAAGATGTTATCGCCTGCCGGGCATTGCCGCTTGTCGCACCTCCTCCGGTGCCCATGGGTCAGCTGCAGGGTCATCAGCCAGAAACCACCAACGTTTCGCTGCTTTAATTCTGGAACGTCTCCTGGTGGCGGAGCAGTGACAGGGACATCTCCCTGTCACCCCCTGCAGCTGATAGTTGTTCTCCCCTGCTGCTGTCTGGGGTTGGGTGTTCTTTCCCCAACACCTATCCTTCCTCCTCAGCCAGAGCCAAAGGCTCCCTTTCTTAGCCTCCTCTGCCAGGTCCTTTGTTGCCCTCTTTAGCCTCCCTCCGGTCACTCCTGCATCCCTCAAGAGGCGTATGGTTGACAACCCCAGAAACCCTCGGCATCCAACCTCCACTGGGTAGATGGTAGGTTCCAGCCAGCCTCCGGGCATTCAGCAGCCAGCTCTGAGTACCTGGCCTTCTTTCGTTCGAAGGCAGCCTCAATCCCTCCCTCCTGTGGTACTGTGGCCTCGATGAGGTGCACAGATCTTGCCTTGGTTGACCACACAACTATGTCTGGTCGAAGAGATGTGGTGGTGATCTCTGTGGGGAACCTGAGCTCCCTGTCGAGGTCAACCAACATGTTCTACTCCTGGTCGGGGGAGAAGGGCCTTGATGTTTCTGTTGGCCTGGTATTTCTCCTTGCCCCTCCTTCTGAGACAAAGCTGGTGTGGTCCTCTGCTGATGGTGGATCTTTGTTACCCTGTCGACACACCTCCAGCACTTCGGTTAGCTTTCTCAGGACCTGGTCGTGGCGCCATCTGCAGCGGCCCTGTGAAAGCGCTCTCTTGCAGCCTGAAAAGCTGTGCAGGAGGCTTGCATTGGGGGTAGGGATGTGCACGGTTACTCGGATACTCGGGTACCCGAGTAGACAATCTGCTAATCGGTTACGAATTAGTAACCGGGTAACCTAGGATTATTTCATTGTTGGCGATGCCCAATAGTATCTGTCTGCGTCCTGCAAGACGGAGGCGTAACATGTACTAGGAGGCGTAACTTGTTCTTTTCTAAATCGCGGTCCACGCGAGATTTTTCTCTTTTCGCGGTAAACAAAAAGCGTTGTAAATCACGGTTCACACGAGATCTTCATTGAAGTCGGGTCTTCCGATATTCATGACGGTAAGTAAATTTACCAGTCATTTATTACCGGTCATTTATGTACCCGCGCACCACTGTCTGCTACATACAGATCACTTCCGCGATTTAGAAAAGTACTAGACACGCCTCCGACTACATGTTACGCCTCCGACTACATGTTACGCCTCCTAGTGCAAGTTACGCCGCCTCCTACTACAAGTTACGCCTCCGTCTTGCAGGACGCAGACAGACCCAACTCACGATGCCGGGTGTATATTTTATTATTCGGGTACTCGATTTGGACCAGGTTCAGGTACTCGGTTAGAAAATTACTCGAAATGCCCATCCCTAATTGGGGGTAGGGTTGGGAATTGATACGTTTTTATCAATATCAATGCCATTTTCGATTCTACCTATCGATCCAATTCCTTATTAATTCTCTTACGATTCCTGAGTAGTTCATTCCGTGGCAAAAAAAGAGTTCTACAGTCTTCTGCACCAAAAGTAACCATTTTATTTTCTACAAGCTTCAGTTGCAGCTTCTTCATTGCCACATTAATATTTCCTGCATTATCCACCGTCGCTGCCACACCCTTATCACTAATGCCGAATTCCTGAAGTATTTCTTCAATCTCCTCAGCCACAACAGTACCTGTCTGGGCTTCATACACTGCCTTGGTTCTTAGGACTTTACCTAAGATCTTTCCCTGCTTGGTGTAATGTACAGTGACTTTTATATAATGGTCTTGGGCAAGGCTTGTCCATCCATCTGCTGTAATGGCTGCCTTTTTCACATCTCAACATCTTTCACGTCTCAATTCTGAGACAAAGTTTTCTCTTTCCACCTGGTACCAGACTGGGATCAGGTGGTTCGTAAGAGCTTCCCTTGATGGGGGCTTATATCTTGGATTTAGCACCCTTGTCATCTCCCTAAAATCATTTGTTAATGAAATACTACAGTGTTTAGGACAGAATCAACATGTAATTGAACATATAATTCTGATGATGTATTAGCCACCAGAAAAACACACTGTGACGTTACTTTTAAAAGTTCACTGTATGGGCGCGCTGTATGGGCTCAAATGGGCTTTAAATTAATAGACGCATACTAGGTGTTGGTCTAATTGACCACCTACCGAAAATGGGGTTGCTCTACAGTGGAGAAAGGATGTAAGCCTTTCACAATGATCTTGTTTACTGTCTGGTGACATTCGTTCATTTTCTCCTCATTCCACCTAGCTCCTGGACCCTGAGCAGCTAGCGTGAAAGGGGTAACTTGAGCCAATGTCGAGGGGCCAGCTGCTTGAGAGCGATCATCTAAAATGCATGAAATTTGTATAGGTCGGCATTATTAATAAAAACTACTACACTACTACTATAAGAACTGCAGTTGCAAGGCGACAGTGGGCTGCTAATGCAGGATATGTAATGTGAACGTTACTCTTGTCAACGGAGGACACAATGGAGCTTGTTTGACTCGTCTGCAGGCTTTTGAACACATGGCATTTTTGGGACTTAATTCCATGCTTGGTAGACAAATGCTTTAGCATGTTGCTGGTGTTTGCACCCTTACACGAAATGACAGCATTGCACTGATTACATACCGCAGCATTTTCATTGCGTTTGGTGAAATGGAGCCAGACTTGCGATCGCTTCTTCCTCTCCATGATGCTGCCTCGTTGTTTGAAGGTTGTCGGTGCGCGCAGAGTCGTCGCAAAATATTTGAGTAAACCGGAAAACGTGGTGCGGAATCGTTAAGAAGAATCGATAACGTTGGAGGCGTACGATTCCGATGGAATTGGTTAGTTGGAACCGGTTCTGAGTGAGAACCGGTTCTTGATTCCCACCCCTAATTGGGGGCATTGCAGAGTGAGCAGCATTCTTTCTTCCAAACCACTGGTGAAGGTTCCGAGGACAGGGAAGTGTATCGTAGGTTGAGCGAATGAGGAAGTCTTGCCTGTGGAATCTTCCACAGGTCTGACCAACTGATGTTTCGGTTAACAACTCCCTCCCAGGTTGTCCAGCTTCCTTGTCGGTCCTGCGACACAGCCTTGATCTTGTAGCGATCTTCCTCCATCCTCGTCACCTCTGCCACCACCATCTCCTTCCTCTCCGTACGGTTAGCCTTTTGACCAGAAGCTGGGCCTCTCCCCATCCTAGCCCTGCTCTTCCTGCCTGGACTCTGCCCACGATCTCCCGGTGTTGCAGCCGACCGACAGCTTGGTCAACCTCAGTTTGGCCTTTCCACTTGCGGCTAGTTGCTACCTTGGCATTTGCGTTCCTTACCGACTGGTCTGTGGAATTCCTTAGCTCGAGAACCAGTCTGGTCTTCTCCTGCATGTAGCCCAAACTTATCGACTGCAATGGCAGCTGAAGTGTGTTCCTCCCGAAGAGACCGGTTTCAGATAGGCACCGTGGCAGCCCCAACCACTTTCGGATGAATGAATTGGCTTTTCCATCCATCTGACTTGCGGTCGATGAGGGGATCTCACTCATTTTCAGGGGCTACATTACCTTCCTGTAGAGTGTAAACTGGTAGCACCAGACCTTATACTTCCCAGGGAGTTGGCTTTGGTTGTTCCTTGTCAGGCCGTCAGAGAGCTGCTTCAAAACATATTTCCCCATCTGTTTATAAGACAGCTCTGCAGTGTACTGCCTCCCCAGGTGTTTAATAGGTTGCTCAGATAGGAGTGGGATCCTTTCTCATCCAACGAAAAAGATGGTGCTGTCATTTCTGACTCCTCTTCTGAGTGAGAGCAGCTTCACTCATTTGCCACGACAGAAACTGATATTCCGATTAATATTCGGCGATGTGCTGTTGAAATAGGCAGGTGACATCTATTTTTGAGAGCACATACAGGTGATATGCACATCACGAGAATTGAAATACAAAACACAAATGTCTGGCATGCAAGAAATGTGTGTCCTTTTCGGTGAAATGTCCTTTTTAATGGTATGTCTGGCCTCCCTCCCAGGTGGCTGTTGACATATTTTCAGATGGTCCTTTGCAACCTTTAGGAGTCCTGTCTGTCTTGCTATGTAGGCCACTTCAATACGCCATGCGTGCTGCTATTAGCCAAGTACTTGAGGCGAAGTGGCAGCTATAGTATTTTGTTTCTTTGATCATAAGAGGCAAGAATTTAGGCAGTGAGCTACACATCCTGAGGAAACCGGGACTCCTGCCACTGCGTAGTGTGTACGACGTAGCCGCCTTCTAGCACATACGGTCATCCCCGCCGTAGACTACAGAGAATATTCTCTTCTACATTCCGCATATTTATGTGTAATATTTTCTTTTTTTACCATTATTATTATGCATTAACAAAGTAAACAAAACTCAAGTAGGGAAAGAAAACATACTTCGATAAGGTACAAAAAATAAAGATAATGCATTGGTAATACTGTACAACAACAACAATAGTCATGCCAATAAAGCTTTTATAAAGGTCCCATGGCATGCTACTTTATGGATGCTTTAATATAGGTATTAGTGGCCCCCTAACACCGTATTTGAAGACGTTCCGCAGAAATTCAGCCGTGTGGGCAGAAATTACAGACACTACGAGCCAGTCGCACATTGAGCTTTCCCCAAACACACCGTTTCGGTGTCTGTAGCTTTAATGCAAATGAGGAGGAGAGAGGCGGTTGTCAAGGAAGGAGGGTGGGGTGTCGGCACCTGAGCAGCTTGCGGCCACGGAACCATGCGCTGTTTACAGTTGATGTATCGCAATGGCTGGAGTCCTGGAGCTCTATAAAATATTATCATATTATCCCTAGGTATCTATATCCTATTATCACAGGAAAAAGCTGTGTGCGCCTCCAGGCGATATTACGGATGTCAAATGACTGTCGGGTTCTCCGACGTCTCTGGTTCTTCCACGTCCACACCAATCTGAAGTAGACTGAATCCAGCGAAATGGAGGAGCAAAGGCAGGATTGATGGCCACACGATTGATTGAACCAACGATTTTCTCCGTCCGAGCCACTCGCTGCCTCGGCAAGCAGAGTCAGCGCTTAGGCACCACCTCTTGAAGCGGGCAGCGGGCAACGCCGAGGCGGTGGTCCCTCGGCCCCCGATTCCTTCTTAACCATGGCTGAGATAACCCCCACTACGAGTCTCGTTGTGGAAATAGCAGAGACGAGAGTCCGACGTGTTATGCGCCATAACACGAACAACAAAACGGTTATCCAAATGAGGAAATGTAGGCCTACAACACTTGCGTTACAGTCCTGGAGCTCTATATCTAAATAATATCATATAGCCTATGGCCTACATTTCAAAAAATACATATTATAGATAATATATATTATTCTGATTCTGATTACGGCGAAAAGCTTTGTACGCCTCCAGTCGATATTATGAATCACAAACGACTGCGTCGGGGTTCTCCGACGTCTCTGGTTCTTCCACTTCCACATCTATCTGAAATAGACTGACCCATGCGGTGCCCACTGCCTCCTGCCGGGCGGTGGTGCTTCGTGGAGATGGCTGAGATAACCCCCACTACAGTCTTGTTGTGGAAATACGAGAGACGTCAGAGAACCAACGTGTTATGCACATAACACCAACAGCAGAACGGTTATCCGTGTGTGCAATCAAATAAACACAGTGTGTCTTGGCGGGCAAGACAGAGAAAGGGGCGGTAGCTTCGCCCCTTATGATGACATATGGGGCCACATTCCAAATAAGCGATTGAGCTTCCAGGACACCTAGTGCTCGTTTTACACTGAACACAAGTTTTAGCCACTGGGAGACCATAGGCAGGATAGGGCTAACTCATATTAATGTTAGAAAACCTCATAGAGTGAGATTTTCATGCTATGGGACCTTTAATGAAATTGAAACAGCGGCATCTGGTGGTTGTATATATTATTGCACAGTCTATCACGTCTGTTACCTATCAATCTATCGCTGCTGCTTTGCTGCTCTTTGGTCAATTGGCCGACTTGGCCTACTATCATCTTGTGAGGCAGCTTGATTTAAAAAAAAAATGTCAACAAGATAATTATTAACCAAAACTCAAACGTAATTTTTCACAAAAATAAGAAGATCCATTTGTATTCAAATAAACAGTTGTTTATTTCAGTCGTGCGTATTGGCATCTTTGAGCATAATACCCCCAAAATTTCTGCATCCTCACTCTGGACGTGACCACCTTCACTAAGACATTTCCTGGGCGAAACACCGAACTCTGAAAACACACGCACGGGCAAGGCCACCTGGCCTGTAGCGGGGCAATATTTTAGACGAAACCATTTGTAAAAGCATTAACGCCTTTTTAATAAACAGTGCAACACTGCAAAACAGTGCAACACTACGAATGCTGGTAACAAATAAATTGTAAAGTAGCCATGTAATAAGCGGGATAATGTATAGAACGTTGCCGTCATTATCGAAAATAAGCCCCTTCAGGGCGAAGCAAGACACCTTCGCTGCGTGTCGGTGTCCTGTTCGCCCTGTCGGGGCTTTTTTTCCCGATAATGACCGGCATTCTATACATTATCCCTTACTTATTACACGGCTCTTCTCAATGCTGTAGACTGCTCCATTCACTTAAATGGGCCTTCCTTACGTTCAACTGTCAATTATTTTTTGTTTATTACACGGTTCTTCTCAATGCAGTTGAATGCTCACGTCCAGCATATTTGACCGCTGTCAAGGAAAGTTTTTTTTTTGCCTCTGATTCACGTCATCTGTATCGCTCTGCAGTCTGTTAACTTATCTGACGTTAACGACTTTGGCAAACTATTTCTTTGCTGATCAACGCTACGAATGATAACAAATACATTGGAAAAAGACGCACTGTGTGAAGTTATTTTTTCGATTTGGCAAGTAGCCATTACTAACAATACCAATACTCTTTGGGTGGGATGATGAGGCGTCAGACAATCAAGTCATTTTAGCCTGAATACATAGGTAAAAAGCACCAGAGCAGGTTGCTAGTACCATGGACAGTATCAGAACGATAACCTGTTGAACTAAATGGAAGTGGTAGGCTACACCACGGGATGCATCTGCAGACCACTGCCACATAAATAAAGGTAAGACACAATATTTCTTGAGATTTGCTGGTGCTGTGGCGAGGTCTTTTGTGTTTTTTGCACTCTAGTGATCGGCTGTTTTAACTTGCAATTGATAATCAGTGGAGTCAGTCTCTTGTTGACACAAAGTGACTTTTGGCCATTCTTGCTTTGCTTGAATTCTGGAATAATTGTGGGGGGGAGTGGATGAGTTTTGGTCAGAATGCCTGATGTAGGCTAGTTTTGATGGAATGCATGTTGTGAATTGAGAACAGCCAGCTCATGACATACAGCCAGCTCATGACACACTGACGAATTTTGTAGCCACTCGTTTGGCCCATCTGAACTTAAACACGCAGTTAATTTCCTTTCCTAGCTCCTCTTGTTTATGTTGTTAGCTTAGGCATGTTATGTCATGTTGTCAACATTGGATACATGGAGCATAGTGGGTCAACATAGTGGGACATAGTGGGTCAAATGTCTGATGCTTTTTGGAAAAGTTTTCTTCATAAAAACGTGCCAGACAGATTTTGTGTACATTTTATTCCTTAGTAATTTGCTACATGGGTATGCCGTCTTTCAGAACCTTTCATTACCGGCACTAAAGAGAGAAAAATGAGTGCATCCTCATTGTACCCAGCACTTCTGAAAATGCACTTCCGAATGCATCTCTGTCCCCAGCACATTTCAAACCAAACTGACGCCCATAGTGTTGACCAATCAAGTACATGTACTAACATTCAGTGGCTGGGGCGGACTTGGGGACAGAGAGCCAGGGGGAAAGAAAATACATAACGGACAGAGCGCGGAGCACCAAGGCCACAGTGGCCGATGGGCATACGATTTTTAGAAGGGCATTACAGCCAGATAGAGGTGCAACCGTCATGACCGGCGGTGAAATTCCTCTCCACATAAAAGCTGTCTTTGTTTCTATCTTATTCGTATAAATATGTAAGGGATAATGTATAGAACGCCGGTCATTTTCGGGAAAGTAATCCCCGACAGGGCGAACAGGACACCCCCCTGCAGGGGCTTATTTTCAATACCGGCAAAGTTCTATACATTATTCGCTTATTACACGGCTAACTGCCAAAAGGAAAAAATAACGTCACACGGTGTGTCTTTTTACAATTTATTTGTTACTGTCACGATCCTACTGTTGGGTAATTTTAAGCTGGTGGGTAACGGGTTATCGTGCTAACTGTGGGCGTGGCTCCCTTGATTGGCCTTGATTATGGTCACCTGAGGGATCCAAGATGGCGGACAGAAGCAAGATGGTGTCTGGAAAGAAAGCATGGTGCCCAGACTTGGTTACACTTAGAAACCATAAGACTTTGTAAAACCTATTCACCCTTATACAAGGACAGTACCAGGATTAGAGATTCCCTCAGGGAACGTGACCACTCCTTTGTCGTGTATGTCTGTGAAGTGTTAGTCTATGTTATATGTCAAACAATAACCAAACGGGACAGGCTACCGTTCACCCCAACGCTTGGGCTATCCCTCAACAAGAGAGAGAAGGACCAGAGCTCGCCAGGAACCCAGGTGAGTCACTGCACACGTGGCCGGAAGCTAGTTGCCTGCCAGCTGTGGTTTGTTACCACTTATGTGTCTTGACTCCTGCCTGAACAGAGCCATTTTGAATATACCAGTGGGGTCATGACATTACCAGCATTCGTAGTGTTGATCAGCAGAGAAATAGTCCGCCAAAGACGTTGACGTCGCTTACCAACTGAGTATGCTGGGGTTGATAAGTTACCAGACTACTTGCGGAGTGATACGATGGATGGCAGAAAATCATCAAATCAAATGCATCCAAATATATTTTCAGATATAGACTTCAAATTTGGCATGAGTATACTATGGAATCTCCTCTTAGTAGGCATATTGACAGCCAAGCCTAAGTGTTTTTGATGCAATGCTTTAATATCAGAAAAAGAATGATTCAAACATTTCACTTTAAAATGTGCATCTCTGCCGCCTTTGGCCGTATTGCTATGAATTTCACAACATATAGTCCCAAAGTCACTGTGTACATGTGTGCCGAGTTTGCAGCTTTGACCATTTCCGGCACCAAATCAGTTGCAGTGTTGGTGTTGTTCATCATAACGAATGGTGCATGTATAACCAGTTTCATGCATATTGTACTTTCCTAGTGGAAATGGCAGCCTGTTGAGTATGTTGCACTTCAAAAGCTTGTTATAGCACCACCTATAGTTCATTTTGGCCCAACCCTGTTATCCCCAACTCATTTTTCTACAAGCCTGCCATACCTTTGACAATGTCGTTCTTGAGATAAGTATACTGCTCAAAAAAATAAAGGGAACACTAAAATAACACATCCTGGATCTGAATGAATGAAATATTTTTATTAAATACTTTGTTGTTTACATAGTTGAATGTGCTGACAACAAAATCACACAAAAATATCAATGGAAATCAAATTCATTAACCCGTGGAGGTCCGGATTTGGAGTCACACTCAAAATTAAAGTGGAAAAAAGCACTACAGGCTGATCCAACTTTGATGTAATGTCCTTAAAACAAGTCAAAATGAGGCTCAGTAGTGCGTGGCCTCCACGTGCCCGTATGACCTCCCTACAACGCCTGGGCATGCTCCCGATGAGGTGGCGGATGGTCTCCTGAGGGATCTCCTCCGAGACCTGAACTAAAGCATCCGCCAACTCCTGGACAGTCTGTGGTGCGACGTGGCGTCGGTGGATGGAGCGAGACATGATGTCCCAGATGTGCTCAATTGGATTCAGGTCTGGGGAACGGGCGGGCCAGTCCATAGCATCAATGCCTTCGTCTTGCAGGAACTGCAGACACACTCCAGCCACATGAGGTCTAGCATTGTCTTGCATTAGGAGGAACTCGGTGCCAACCGCACCAGCATATGGTCTCACAAGGGGTCTGAGGATCTCCTCTTGGTACCTAATGGCAGTCAGGCTACCTCTGGCGAGCACATAGAGGGCTGTGCGGCCCCGAAAGAAATGCCATCCCACACCATTACTGACCCAACGCCAAACCGGTCATGCTGGAGGATGTTGCAGGCAGCAGAACGTTCTCCACGGCGTCTCCAGACTCTGTCACGTCTGTCACATGTGCTCAGTGTGAACCTGCTTTCATCTGTGAAGAGCACAGTGCGCCAGTGGCGAATTTGCCAATCTTGGTGTTCTCTAGCAAATGCCAAACGTCCTGCATGGTGTTGGGCTGTAAGCACAACCCCCACCTGTGGACGTCGGGCCCTATATCACCCTCATGGAGTCTGTTTCTGACCGTTTGAGCAGACACATGCACATTTGTGGCCTGCTGGAGGTCATTTTGCAGGGCTCTGGCAGTGCTCCTCCTGTTCCTCCTTGCACAAAGGTGGAGGTAGCGGTCCTGCTGCTGGGTTGTTGCCCTCCTACGGCCTCCTCCACGTCTCCTGATGTACTGGCCTGTCTCCTGGTAGCGCCTCCATGCTCTGGACACTACGCTGACAGACACAGCAAACCTTCTTGCCACAGCTCGTATTGATGTGCCATCCTGGATGAGCTGCACTATCTGAGCCACTTGTGTGGGTTGTAGACTCCGTCTCATGCTACCACTAGAGTGAAAGCACCGCCAGCATTCAAAAGTGACCAAAACATCAGCCAGAAAGCATAGGAACTGAGAAGTGGTCTGTGGTCACCACCTGCAGAACCACTCCTTTATTGGGGGTGTCTTGCTAATTGCCTATAATTTCCACCTGTTGTCTATTCCATTTGCACAACAGCATGTGAAATGTATTGTCAATCAGTGTTGCTTCCTAAGTGGACAGTTTGATTTCACAGAAGTGTGATTGACTTGGAGTTGCATTGTGTTGTTTAAGTGTTCCCTTTATTTTTTGTGTATTTGTAAAAAGAAAAATAATAATATAATAATAATCATACTAATATATAGCAGGCCTTTCACACAAGTTACTCAAGTTGGTCAGAGCGCATGTGCCAACCAGCCTGCAGCATGCACTTGCACACATGCACATACACATGCGCGCGCTGACTCAGACGTTTCAAGACAAGCAGCGCAGGACACCGCATACACACACACCGCACGCATGCACACATATGCACATCAAGCGGCCTGCAGCTCACACAGCACGCGCAAACTCGCACATACACCGCACGCGCGAGCACGCATAGACACACGTGTAAGTCCTGATATTCTCCTTATGGGCCGTATGTGTGACCAAAATATCCTTACATTTTCACCCTGAAAATCTCCTGAATAATACTACCCCTGAGGTAGTATTTTTTCCATAGAAAATGTAAATTACCTTATATGTGAATGAGAAGTGTTCATGACGCTTCTGCATGTCAATGAGCGGCCCCCTTAATGAAAATCAGCCTTTAAGATGATCGTGATGATTTCTGCCCCTTCTGCCTCCATTTTGTCTACGATCAAATCAAAACAAACTATAGTGACAGCGGCCACACTAATCCCGCCTCTTGCGGACTTAGACCCTACTTCATATCCCACCCCCCCTACACCCACCGGTGATTCTACTGATGTCTAAACGACATCGATGTCTGTGCATAAAATATTAAGTGTGAATCATCCTCAGGGTCGAATCTCCTGATATACAAATTCGGCAAAAAAGTGCTTATAAGTAAAAAATGATTATGCTTGCTTCATAACGTAAGGAGGAAATTATAATGCTTGCTTCATTACGTGACAGGTGAACCAAAACATTATACATTGTAACATTATAGGCAAAATGTTATTATATTATGTGCTCAGAAATTTGTTACATTCTCGACTGGGGTTTCCACATTATTGCTATGGGTTTAATTACAACTAGAGGTTGAGCGCACGCAACGCGGGCACGTAAACTCTAGTAATAATAATGATAATAATACTAACGATTACAATAGGGTTCCAACGGTTTAGTAGGACCCCTAATAACTCCACTAAGGAGCCTTGTTTACCATGCAAAGGGCTTTTGCATGGGACCAGTGGTCCCAAGAGCCGGGATGAGGCAGTGGGGCCCCGACACGGGAGGCACACTCTCGACTTCACATCATTACGATATGTTGCCTGCTGTAATCCCCACCGCCCCTCTACTTTTTAATTAGCGCTTTCAAACAGCCAACCTGACAGCAGAATTGCTTCCGCTGAGCTGATTTCAGCTGCATATTTCGTTTCCCCACTCCTGTTTGCCAACGCACACTTGATGGCCACAGAGGGTTCCGGTACGTTCCCCAACACAGGCCAATAATTAAGCCTGCTTTAGCTTCTTTTGTTCTTTTGTTCTTTCTTTTTTTGCCTCCTTCGTTCGCTCTTTCTTTCTTAGTATTGTTTTTGATATTAATTTGGCAACCTGGCACCATTGTGTTAATTGTCTATACTATTAAAAGTTCCCTTTCTCTTGCTCAGACTGTATTATTAAAAGGAAAACTGTCCTTAGCTGAGAGAAGGGGGGGGGGGGGCGAAAGAGAGAAAGATCATCAAAAAAAGAAATGGTTGAATCAGAAAATTTGCAAAAAAAAAAAGGTTGTTGAAGTATCTCACAGATAAATATTTTTTGACCAGGTGAAAGGTGACCATCTCTCAGCAATTGGTATTACTCACAAGGAGAGAATACTTCAAAAATGTATGGGACATTGTATATTTGACACATGTATTTACTTACTTGTTAGATATCGCCATGAGTGCAGGGCTACCACTTGTCCAGTTCACACTTTCTCCCTCCCGGCCATCTCTTTGCATGCTGCTGTTCCCTTGAGGTGTTATGGCTCGTTTCCACCAGGTGGTGCGTTTTAGGTGCAGTACGATTAGGTGCAGTTAGGTGATGTGCTGTTGGGTGCGGCTCGCGTTTCCACCGCCGACAGTATGGTAGGGCCGGGTTTAAGCCGGATGGCGATAGCCGCGGCAGCTTCGGCAGCATCCTGACATCATAGCAGGCCTGCACAGTGTAGCCTGCTAATAAATTAAATAAAAATGTGAATTTGACACATTAAACAAAGAGTAACAATGTAGGACATCCAAGAAGAATAGCAAACCTTTTTCTTCAATAAATTAAGCTTTCGCCGTTGTCCAGAAATTTGTCTTGATGGAAGTAATCAAATACATTTTCATTGTAATGTCTAAAGGAAAAAATTCAACCCTATTCAGGAAAAATAAATAATGAATAGGTGTATGAATGGGCTATATTTGGGTCTTTTTCGAAACTTTCCGCTAATGGGATTCTTCTTCTTTTTTTTTTTTTTTCTCCATACTCTGGACATATTGAGGATACAAAATCCGTTCAGTTTGCTTCTGTTGCAATTTGTTCTAGGTTGACCCTCATTTTGGCTTAAAATGACTGGACTGCTCAGACTGTAGCCCATTGCCTCTGACTTCTGCTCGTGCGTGCGTGCGTGCGCATGGATGATTGTGTAATTGGACCTGACAGAAACAGGATTCCCCACTCTGGTAATCAGTGTTGGCAATGCAAAAGCATAACGTGAGGCTATTATGAGTCAATGCAGCGCCTGTCTTTAGACACTAAACAAGATTTACCAAGCGTCCGTGTGACCCTTTGAAAAAGAGAAAGATCTGTCCACAGTTGCTTTTAAATCAGCTAAATCTATCATATTCTCTGTGTGTATATCAATGTGGATTACTTTCTGTTGCAGTGCTTCTCAAATGGGGATACTCATACCCAAAGGGGGACTTCAAAGGGTTGCAGGGGGTACTTTGAATATCAATGGTCTAAAAACAAGGATAATCTGAAAGAAAAAAGCTTAGAAAGAAACAAGACAAAGTTGTCGGCAATTGGATTGAATTGCAAAAGCTCCAACACACCTCTGGCTTTGTGCAATTTTCGGGGGAGGAATTAGCCAACATTTGCATGACTTTCCAATAGCCAGTCATCCCGGGAAGTGATGTGAAAGGCTTTATTAATATAAGGCTTTGTGCTGGTGCAAAGGGTTCTATATCTAGGAAGGGGTCCATTAGTAAAAACTGTTTGAGAACCACTGCTCTAGACAACGGTGAGACGTGTCAGTATATTTTAAGTAAGATAAATTGTGCTTATCTTCTGTGTGTTTATCAATGTGGACTACATTCTAGACAGTGGCTCCCTACAATTGAGCTAATGTCTTGTCTTTCTCTCTATGTATACGTCTGTGTGTACGTTTGTCTGTCTGTCCACCGGCATCTCTATTTGTGTCTCTGTCTGTGCTTTGATTATCTCTTTGTTATTGTTTTGTTTGTTTTGTCATGTCTTTATTTTCCATACACGCCACCTGTCACTCCTTGCTTCTGTTTGTTTTTTTCTGTGCATCCCAACATGTGCCTCCTTGTTTTTCTGTTCTGTTTTGCCCCGTCCCCCTTTATCCACCATCTTCTCTTTGTCCTTGTCTCATTGTCTCCTTCATCCTTCGTCCTCATCTCCTCCATCCCCTTGTCCTCATTTCCTTGGTTCCTCCACCCCCGATCTACGTCCTCGTCTCCCCCTTCCTCGTCTCCGTCTCTTCCTTGTCTCCTCCTCCATCCTCTGTCCTCCGCTCCTGTATCCTTGTCTCCCTCGTCCTCTTCTCCTTGTCTCCTCCATCCTTCGTCCTCGTCTCCTCCAGCCTTTGTGACTTTGCTGAATGGCACCCAGGCTCAGGATGCCATCCGCTCCCTCCACCACAGCACGGTGCGCGGCCGCTGCATCAGCGTGGCGCTCCAGCCCACTGACTCGCTGCTCTGCCTAGCCAACCTGCCGCATGCCTTCACCGGCCAGCAGTTCGAGGAGCTGGTGCGCGCCTACGGCAACATCGAGCGCTGCTTCCTGGTGTACAGCGAGCTGACGGGGCACTCCAAGGGCTACGGATTCGTGGAGTACATGAAGAAGGACTCTGCGTCCCGCGCGCGCTCAGAGCTGCTGGGCCGGCCGCAGGTACCACTCTCGCATCGAGATCTCCAGAACGGTGGAGGTGGGGAGGGGGTGATGAGTTGTTGAGTGGATGTGGTTATGAGTGAAGGTCAGAGAGATTGCCAATTCCTACATAAAACCTTATTTAATAAAACTTCACCCACATGTTCTTCTTATCTTGTCCAAATGATAGCCGATAGTGACTATACTAGGGAGCAGTCATCGATGTTGTCCATGCACTCGTATGACTCCCAGCAATAATTGTTGTCCTTCCATTGATATATTTGCCAGGCCTTGTCTAAAGCCATACTCGAACTGGCATCTTGTGTATTTGGGTGCTTTCTAAATCAAATTAGAGATGAGATGAGGACAGCAGTGTAGAATAAGGATGTTTGCAACCATTGTTGGGGTTTGGTTGAATTACGTGAAGATATTCAACAAGCTGGTGACGCAAAGAGTAGTGGTGAGAAAGAGGGAAGACTAACAGAGTAGTAGTGAGAGAGCGGGAAGACTAAGGGCGAGTCCCAATACACCCCCTAGCCCTACTTTTTAACCCTATCCCTAAATTGCGCGCGTTCCCGCGAGGGTAGTGGTGTCCCAATTGCTCTTTGCATGTAGGGGTAGTGGACATAACGAGGGGGAGGGGGTATGAATCTAGCCCTTCAGAGCGAGGGATTTCAGATGCTGACTCGCCGAGGGAGGGCCAGAGAAAATTTCCCAGAATGCTTTGCGTCACCATTTGCATACCATAGCAAACAACAATGGCGGCCCCCGACGTAACGTAATGTAACGTAACGTAACTACGTAGTCGCTTACGTGCCCGAACGTAAACGATGCAGTGACGTAGCAAGTGGTGTCCCAATCCCTAGGGAAGATTACAAGCCCTACCCCTTGTGGCTTCATTTCGAGGGTGAAGTGGTAGTGGATGAATTCTAGTGGTAGTGGATGAGGGCTAGTGGTTGTGAGTAGGGTGAACATTGGGATTGGGCCTAACAGAGTAGTAGTGAGAAAGCGGGAAGACTAACAGAGTAGTAGTGAGAGAGAGGGGAGAATAACAGAAGTAGTGAGAAAGAGGGAAGGCTAAAAGGGTATTAGTGAGAAAGAGGGAAGAGTACCCTGGAGGCCAGAGATCCACTGAATTTTATAAAAACAATCAGAGTAAAATACTAACGGTGTTAAACAAATACAAGATAAGGGGGTCATGAACTCCTGGATGCAAATGGAAATAGACTAGACTAGATACAGATAGGTAAATAGATAGTATTTAGGAGGACTTTTATGCCGGTGTAATTCATTCAATATTTCTGGCAATGCTTGGCAAAAACTCTTATTTAGTATTCATATAGTCCTCGCTAAAGGCATTATATTTTAACCATGTTGTAATCTGTCTGCGTCTGTCAATTGTCAATCGTCAAGCAATGTGTTGCCAGAACTTGCAAGGAAACAAAGGTTTAAATCAATAGTAAATCTGCCCAGTGTACAGGCTCATTCAGAGTCATGCCCTCTGTAGAGGGCTTATATTTAGAACCAGCATGCAATTCACATTATCATAAGGGATTGAGTCTAGGTACAAAAACGCTTATCTGTAGGAGGTGAATGATCATATTAATGATCTTATTACTAGGATACTGACCACCACAACCATACGATACGGGCAAGATTGAAAGTCGGACTTATGACATTGACACAAATGGAACCCAAAGCAACAAGCTGAGTGGGCTGGTCCTTGAATGTGCAGGGCGACCGGTCTCTGATGGTGCAGTGGATGGACGTGAACCAGCTGATCCAGGAACAGCAGCTCCACTCCCGGTGTCTGTGTGTGGACAAGCTCCCACTGGACCTGTGTGACTCTGAGGAACTGACCCAGCTCTTCTCTGACACCTACAAACCTGTCTTCTGCCAGGTGAGTGTGGTGTGTGTGTGTAAAGCACTTTGTAAATCACATCCGTATTGTATTCTATATTGCTCAGCTTTGCAATAAAGTCAACGAGAATCACAGATTGTGGCCCGTCTTCGAGATAACGTGTCATCGCTGTGTCCGCACTCGCATCCTCCCGACTTGGCGCCCTTTAGCACAAAACTGCGCTTCAGTTGTGTCCCGTTCTTCTTTTGTAATATTTCCAGCCAGTGTTTTTCCAACGCTTTTCCCTTCAATCCTCTCCATCCCTCCATCCACCCACACACGCCTGCCGGGCAATCACTCTCTCGCCATCAGTCATCTACTGCCATTCCTGTTTTAGCCCAACCTCTCTGCCCCACTCCCACGCACAAATCAATAGACCCACATCTGCCAGCTCCCATGATGCATTGTGGGCGTATAACTCATGCTGCTTCGCTGTTGCGGAGCTCTGCACTCTTTAGCCTATGGCTCAATGTGTGTGTGTGTGTGTGTGTGTGTGTGTGTGTGTGTGTGTGTGTGTGTGTGTGTGTGTGTGTGTGTGTGTGTGTGTGTGTGTGTGTGTGTGTGTGTGTGTGTCCTCCTGGATGCCTAAGCACGCTGTGTTCTCTGGCTGCAGGTACAGGGCTGCCTCAGCCCACACAACCCAGCCAGGGCTCTTATGTCAGTGTTCATAACAAGCGGAGAGCGTCAGATAGGCTTTTACTCAGTCACCCTGGCAGCGCAGCGATGATATCACTAGCGGTGGCTCGTTTTCTTCATAGTGTGTCTCTTATGTAAACCTACTTCAACACCCCCCCCCCCCCCCCCCCCATCGCAAGAGACTGCTTTCATTCCATTGCAAGGGCCCCGGGGCCTCTCTCCTCTTGCCGTACCGGGTGATCTGTAGATGACTCACCGGTGTGTAGGTGTGTGGAGTGGGGGGGAGGTGAGGGGTTAAGAACGCCACCCATCATCATCAGTGCGAGAGAGACAGCTTCACCAAGGTCAGGTCTGATGGAGGTAGTGGGGATGAACTCGACCACAAGGAAGCAGCTTAAGAATGTCAAGCTGCACATGGCAGAGGTGGACAGATATGTGTGGATGGTTGAAATGTGGATGTGTAGAGTGGAAGGATGGATGTGTGGGTGAATGGATAACTGAATGATGAAAGGATGTGTGCATGGATAAATACACAATAACACACTTTTTAGCTCATTCTGATTCCTGTCCCAAGATATCTTACAAGTCTTGTCAGTTTGACGGCTCAAGTGTACCTTTTCTCTGTTACAGGCCCGTCATGACCTCCTATCTGTGCTCAGACAGCTGATGTTCATTCCACACGCACACACACAACATTCATCTTATGGTCTGCCCTGGTGGGGAGTGATTTGAACTGGCTGGGGAGCAGGTCATGACATCACCCAGCAGTCTCTGAGAGACTGCTGGGACACACACACACACACACACACACACACACACACACACACACACACACACACACACACACACACACACACACACACACACACACACACACACACACACACACACACACACACACTTTAACTTCTTTATTTATGTCCGCAATTCATAATAAATGTACATAAGGAAATAAATGTTACAGATACAAAACATTGCTCAGGCATGATCCAGCACTGAGGTATGATGACAGTTAAAACAGCAGATTATGGGTACACACAACGCCTTCTCCTCCAAATGTCGCGACTTCCAATAATGGAGGATATTGAACAGTATTTTACCAGATATTGACGTTTATAGGCCAAATATTTTTTGTACAAGAGGGTGATATTTTACCAGCTTTGTTAAGTAAGCCTCCTCTAGACTTGAATCAATCTTCCAGAATGAACACATTTCTATTGTTCTCATCAATGATCGTAATATCGGGCTTGGTAGCACTTAAATTAGAGATCACAGACGTTTCTGCAAACCACCTGGAAAACATTTCTTGAAGACAATTTATATGCATTGACACTGTTGGAGAAAATAAAAATGGCAGCCGTTTAATATGTGTGACATGGATTCGATTTTTTGCTCTTGTCCATGATGTATGCATAATGTGAGTGGGAATGAGAGTACCAGATTGACAGGTTTAACTTTATTAGCTTTATACCTGAAGCCTCGCTTTGACTGTGGAAATGTGTATGTCTTCATCAATAGAAGAATTGTGAAAAGTGATATGGAGTGGTCTGCACAAAGGATACAGGCTAGCTTTGCTTGAAGTTTGAGTCCCCTCCAATGTCTCTGACGCTGCTGATGTTTGTTTGACAGCAGAGACGCGCGGCTGTCGCCAGGTGGAACTGTGTAGCGAAGACCGTCTTCCAGCGCTGTTGTAATGCCAAGGCACAAGGGTATTTGTTCTGCGAGCTCGACTCTGCAAATGACCTGGATATAGGAGCTTTTATACACGTCTCTCATTATATCGGTGTACATTTGGGGCAGGTGTATTTCCTCCAGAGACCTTATCATGATATGTGGGAGCATTCTGAACGCGTCGCGGAAGTCCAAAAAAACTGAATGGAAATCATCTATGGCCATTTTTAATCAAACCACATGTTCATTCATCACTTGCCTCTCTGTATAGGGCTTTTGCTTAGTGTACAAGATGTTTGCATCCACCAGCCAGGGAAGGATACGACTAAGAACGAATTCCATGAACACTTTGTAAATTGTTGGTAGCAGGGGATTGCTGGGGTCATTCGGCAAATTATATTTCTTGGGTATTCTATGAGTTGGTGCTCCTTTCCATGATTCGGGAACACGTCTATTAGTTTTTTTTTGGTCGCTTTGGTACATTTCTCAGATCAGAATTGAAATTCTCAAAACTACCTGTTCAATCTTCACATCAGTGTGTGTCACTTGTTCACATCAAAAAAGCAGTTGGCACATTACAAATGCTTTGGTACATCCACGCAAATGATTATGTACAATTCTCTGCTCTTTCCTACATTCTCAATTGCTTATGTCATGATCAAAATGTATTGTAATGGGTCTCTATTGAATAGTCTCACCCCAACAACATTTAGGCATTAGTTCATTGCATAGGTCTTTACATGCAAAATGGTTGAACAAGTTGTCATATGTCAACCATATTTCTATACATTTCCATTAGACTTTATTTCTAAACCTGTCCTGAATTGGTAAATTGCTCCCAAGTGAATCTTGACTTTCTCTAATGAAGGGAAATGTATGAAGCGTTAGATCAACCAATGATCAACCAGTTTACTGAAGTAGCTCAAAGGTGCATCTCATGAACCATCAAATATATAGCTGGAGCACAACACAATGTTACAATGTTTGACAATGGAAGGACAAGGAATTGGACAGGGTCAAACAGCTAGAGAGAAGAGGATTGAGGTTGCGGAGGAGTTGGGAGGCACAACAGAGGAAGAGGCAGATTGCACGTTCCTGATGAGATAAGAGCCACACTTGTAGACCATGTTCTCAATGATGGGCTTACAATGGCCGAGGCTGGTCGAAGGGTACAGCCAAATGTTGGGACAACAACTGTGTCCTCAATCATTCAAACTTTTCGTCGACAGAACAGGTATGTAATCTAACGATAGGCAATGTACTGTATACTTTCTGTAATGCTTCATACAATATTACAGTATTCCACTTGCATTTTACAATATACTGTAAGTATACTTTTACTGTACTGTATTTTTTTCCACAAAGGATTGCAAGACAACCTCACAGGGGTGGCAGAGGGCCCATTTTGACACCTGAACAGGAGCAGGCTATTTGCACCATGGTTGTAGAAAAAAATGCCATAAGACTAAGGGAGCTAAAGAGTGCCATTATAGAGGACAACAACATCTTTGAAAACATCCAAACAGTCAGCATCTCAACCATTGACAGTGTGCTAAAGAGGCACCAAATGAATATGAAGCAGTTATACAATGTTCTATTTGAAAGAAATGGTGAAAGAGTGAAGGAGCTGCACTACAGGTAAAGCATGTATGAGCATGCAGTAACTTTACCTCACAGTAAATAGTACAACATTGTATAGTGATATACAGTACTGTAAGTGTGACCCTTACACATTTGCTATGGCTGAAGAAAAGAAGATGCAATATGTGCTATATACATTTGATGTAACTGTATCTTGTCCAAAATGAAAATGCATGTAATTCATAAAACTCATTTTGTGTCTTCTGGATATAGCGTATAATGGAACTTGACCTAACGAAACACAGAAGTCGTGGTCGAAATATCATCGGCTACAGAGCTACAGTTGATGTGCCAGGCCAACGGGACGGGAACATAGCTATAGGTGCTGCTATCTCTGAGAATGGTGAGCTAACGCATATTCCCATTATTGGGCCATACAATACAGAGCGTCTTGTCACCTTTTTAGACACTCTACAGGGATCTCATCCCTGAACCAGAGAGGGGTCAGATTGGAGATGACTTGCCAAAGTACGTGATAGTTTGGGACAATGTCAGTTTCCATCATTCCAATATCATCAGGCAATGGTTTGCGACCCACCACAGGATGCTGATGGAGTTCCTCGCACCCTACTCCCCAATCCTTAACCCCATTTAGGAATTTTTCTCAGCCTGGCGATATGATCGCCCACATACACAGATGACCATTCTGGCTGCCATGGATGCAGCGTGGGATGACATCACAGCAGATGCCTGCAGAGGCTGGATAAGACACTCTAAAAGATTCTTTCCACGCTGCATCGCAAGACTAGATATTCGTTGTGATGTGGATGAGAATTTGTGGCCCAACTGACAGGAACTTCAGGAGGTGTAGCAAGATTGCACTGTAATTCCTACAGTACTGCATGTACAGTTTTCCCTAAGGAGATTATATTATGTTCACATTTCTAATCTTTTTTATTTATTTTGCAGTGTTATCTTTTCCTTTCTGTATCGCAATGACTGGTCTGTCAATAAATTACAGTACAAACAATAAAAGCTTAAATGTAAATCTTGTACAGTCTCTTGCAATCAATCTCCCACATACACTAAGGTGTAACTTACAATTTACAATAATTTTCTTCAAAACTTTAGCCATAGTTTACATCAGAACATCCCTCCAGAGTACACTGTTATATTGACAACATGACTGAGAAATTTGACTGTCTTATCCGTACACAATGAAACAAGGACTTGCCATTCTGATGACATTGACGGATATTTAATTTTGAGAAACAAACTAAAGATTTTGAGCAAGAGACTGGCTTTTGCACGAAATGCATGATGTTTTGCTATTTGTACAGTTTTGCAAATTTCAATTCTGATCTGAGAAATGTACCAAAGCAACTGAGAAAAACTAATGAGACAAGTGTTGAAGATGGGCAAAAGTGTTTCTTTCAAGGGTGTGGATTTCAATGTCTAATACGTGACTCCATCACTACCACTGGACTTATTGAGAGGCAGACTCTCCAAGACGGTTCTCAACTCATCCTCTGTGAAAGGAGAAGACACCGGTAGAAACTCTGGATCTGGTGACTGTAATAAATCATCCCATGGTGGAGGTATGGGAGTGTCGTCAATGAGAGTGCTGCCGTGGCTTATATCAGAGTAATATGACTGAACTTCATGGATGTTGATGGGACATGGGGGTGTTAATAGCTCTCTTTCTGTGGTGTTGCCATAGATAAGCCAATTTATCACGGCCCATCTTTTTTGCACCTCCTTTGTGTCCCTCGTTTCTCTGGAGGCCCTTTCTTTCGCCTGGAAAGTAATCCACTGTTGATCTGTAAATTGATTGTTGTAGGCAGTAAAATCCACAGACTGGGAGCTCTTCTCCCGTCAGGTGTTGCACAGGTGTCGGGTCATATCCACGACACTTTCAATTGTAGATCCTACCGCTTGATAAGGCTTGTTTGTGCGCTGTTTTGATCGTCAACAGTAAACACATTATCAAGATCATTTTCAGAAGCAATATGCATCTGTTTGCATTAGCGGCGGCAATTACGACGGGTGTGCGGGCTGAATTTAGGGTAGTTTGGTGGAATTCTCACTGCTCCCATTTCAGCATGGACGTCATGATGCACACACACTGTTATTATTGGATAACAGTCCCATTGAAATCCAGATTAATAATAACATACGGTATATAGCGCCTTTCATATTACCCAATAACCATTAGCCTTCTTGGTGCTGCAATGTAGCCATTCACACTTGTATGCTGTCTAAACAATGACCTCACTAACTGTATGTTATTATCCAATATCCATGCAGTGAGCTGTATTGAAGTCCCCAGCCGGTTCTATCGCTCAAAAATCAAAGCCAATCAGATTGTTTAAAAACCCCAGCCAATCAAATCGCTCGAAAACCCCAGCCAATCACATAGATAGAAAATTCCAGCCAATCAGATCTCTCAAAAAAAACAGGCAATCAGATCGTTTGGACACCCCAGATCACTACACTAAAGAAAATAAATGTATTGAGAAATGTAAAAAATAAATACAAATAAACTTCTTTCTTTCAACTCAAAAAAAGACTTCCATCAAGTGAATGACAGTTGTTCAAAACATGCCCATAGGTTTATAATTTGTATCCTAGAGCCCCTAACAGATATCCCAGAAATTCATATGCCTTTGACGGATAAAAACTTAGTAGGGGGGCTCATAACGATTATTTTACCTGGGCCCTTAATGACCTACTCTGTCAATTTGCCAATATCTTATGACCAGGAAAAGCATTTGACGTTGCCTGCGTTAATAAGCTTACTTCCAAAATTACTGCAGGCTGATCGGAAAACTTGGACATCTTAAAAATCGGGGGTATCAGCATTCCGTCACCGATACGCTGTGACCTTGGCGTTAGAGCGTGTGAGGAGGGTCATTTGTATGAGTCTCACTCAATGCCGGAGAGTTGGCAGCTAAAGTATGCTGTTATCCATACAGTGAGCTAACTTAAAGTATGCGGTAAATAACGCTAATGTATTAGAATAGGTCACTGTATGGATAAAACAGTGAGCTAACGTAACGTGCCTATCAACCTCCCATCACTCTTATTTCCCTCTCCAGTGTTTTACCTCCCCCTCGGTCTGACAACCATCCATCTGTTCTTGGCTGCCATAGGAGTGAACAGTGTGAGTGAGAGGAGCGCTGAGTGTGGGAGGACCAAGGGGAAGGAAGTGCAGTGTTGCTAGAAGCTATTAGTGTGTGGAGGGATTTGTTCACCATTGTGGTGTTATTTCTTTATTTTCAACACATGAGTTAGTATTTTCCCATTTTCACACTACAGGGATAAAAATGTATAATTACAAACCGTTTAGTGGCTGCGTTGGTAAGTAGTTCTAGAGTAAGTACAGTTAAGCTGAATAGGGACAGACCCAACATAATGTTTTTGAATTTTTGGCGTCCTAAATAGAGTTGAACAAGCAAAGAAATAGGGCCCCTGCTACCTTCACACTCTGTTAAAGCACACGGTTCAATAAATTTTTTGGGTTATGCTACGACTACGAAGCAAAGTCCACATTCCGTGTGCTTTGGCCTTAAAGTAGTTCTGCTGACCATAGCTGTGGCTGATTTCTCCAGGGGTTCAAAGGTCGAGTATCAAAGCATCCTCTTGTTGTGTTTGTGGATAACGTGGGAATTAAACTCTGCTGGCTGCATGTCAGCATTTAGCTTTATTAAGTTCCAGTCATTAGCATAGATGTGACCCATTCACTATAGACTATTAAGCTAACTGCATTATTCGTTCTGCTTTTAGCTTAACCAATAGCACCACATTGATGACTAAAATTTAGCACAGGATAGAGAGTGTTTCATGGTGTCAGCTGAAATATCCCTCTCCCTTCTCTGTTAGTGTTTATGTACATTCCTAAACGCATATCAATAGTTTTCCCATTACCCGCGTTTTCACATAATTTTTTTGCTTTTAAAGTCAAGCAGTGGTTATATTGTGGCAACCCGGCCCGGACCAATTAAGGCGATGCATAACACCTGAGGAACAGGTGGAGAAGCAGGGCTTAAATAGCCTGCTTCTCCACTCATTCGGGGCTCTCCCAGCCATGTGGCTCCTGTACGGAGAGACCGGTCCTTGTGAGTGATGGGATGGGATTCCACCCATGAAGGATAGGGCCGTCGATTCCTCCCAGGTTTTTCGTTCTTTTGGGTTTTTCAGCGAGAGACTTTATGTTTGGAATAAAAAATAAAACATGCCTTCTGGGCTTTTCCCCTCGAAATTGTGTCCGGTTTGGGAGGAGTTGGTACGCTCACTGTGCCGCGTTACCACAATACATGAAGAATAATAGCATATATAATAGAATAATAAATAGCTATTGTATTGTCCGGATAGACAATCGGTTTTTATGTCTGAAAATATGTAGTGTATTGCAATGATTTGTCCATGTTTTTCCAGAGTGTGTGTGTGTGTGTGTGTGTGTGTGTGTGTGTGTGTGTGTGTGTGTGTGTGTGTGTGTGTGTGTGTGTGTGTGTGTGTGTGTGTGTGTGTGTGTGTGTGTGTGTGTCGGGGGGGTCAAGATCAGAAGTTCTAAGAATGTATGTATAGGGACAAATTAGGAACAAACAGATTAGAGGGGCTGGCTGGGGCATAATATGAGCCTTAAACTATTTTATTGTATTTATTTGGAATACATATTTTTCCTTTATAGCCATTTAGAGTTTAAAAGGGAACTGTGAAACTTTTTTTTTGCTTAATTTAACTTAATTAAGCAGGTTAAGCGTCATTGTGATGGTTCTATAACACTTTATGGGTCTATTGGTGGCTGACCGACCCGCCGCCAACTCTCGATGGGAGGCTCGGGTCTCGAGAAGTAACAAATTGCTTCACGGCACTACAGACCCACAAACACGGAACCGGCTAAATATAAACACAAGTAGTGAAGGGATTGTTACATTCATCATGGATTAGTCGACTAAAAAGAGAAATAGAAACCCAATGTCGAAGGAACAGAAGAAGAGAATAGGGAGACTGACCGACAGAGGCCAGACACGAGTAAACATTGGGCGAGCTTCTCAGGAATAGCGTGAGCTGAAAGAAAAAGAAGACTGCAAATCGAATGCCAACACTTGGCCGGGTTGCTCTTGAAATTGTAAGTACCCTTGGGTGAACTTTGTTCCCTTGGAATTGTGGCTTTCTTGATGTTGATAGTCTCTGTAAAAATGTGTTTGCTCGACCGTTTTGTTGTGAGCCCTGTGTGTTTCTAGCTTGTTAGGGTGTTATCGTACTCGCTACCAAACACCTTTGTTACCATGGTTGTTACGATGTTCGTCCGTCTCGTCCCCCAGATACAGGCTAAAGGCAAAAAACAATTCATGAAGAACTGTCACTTGCATTTTTTCCAATATCCAAAATAAATATTTTTCTAACCTAAAAGTGTGACTTGTTGAACAACTGAAAGAAAGGTGGTGCAAACATCTGTTATATAAAAAAAAGGGAAACGTTTTAAAACTATATACAATAATGTTTACTTGCAAACATATACACGTAAAAATAATCTTCCAGACACAGCATCTGGCTATGACAACTCTCCTGCGGAGACTGGCGACAGCATACCCTCTCAATGTCTGAATCCATCTCCCTGCAATTCCGACAAGTACACAAGTGACGTACTTGAGCAGATGCATAAATGTACGATTGCTGCACAAATTGTTCATGCTATCGTTATGTATTATGTTGGCCAACACTCTTACACTGATTGTTCTGTTCAACAACCAAAGATAAAACAATTCTAATCTAGAATAATATAACCGCAAGCGGTGATTAACGGGGTCCGAGCTAAATTAAAAATCAAGAATACACTAATGGAAGTTATATAAATATATAACATATAATTGTCATATTTAAGAAAAAATGTTCCACTTATAAACCTGAACTGCAGCCTCATTCACGTGGTCAAAATGTCTACTGATAAGCACTAGTATTGTCAGTTTAATGTGTTATTAACGGCGGTTAGAGCAAACCAATTTTAATGGCGGTTAATTTTTTTTATCACGCGATTACCGCTCCTTTTGGCTTGGCAAACGTTGTGGGGCAGGCAAGGATACGGAGCGGGTGAAAAACTCCTTAAAAGTGTGTGTGTGTATGCGTGTCACTCTGTTTGAGCCTGCACGAGAATTCAATGTTGTTATTAGCTGTTACGTCTTTCTGACCAATCGCAGTTCAAGGCCTACCTGGGCTGTACCAGGTGGAGAGGCCGCTCAGTTACTCCCTTCTCGACTTGGTTGCAACGTTGACAGTTTGAGTGTTGCGGCTGTTGAATGAGTGAGAAGTTGCGGGTGCACAGCTCAGGCTGCCGGACTGCGCAGCAAGGAACTTTTATAAACGCAATATTGTTATCCCGCAGTAATCAGCCCGACAGCCCCGAAACGTTAAAGGCCCACCGGGGATTCTCCCGACTCCCGATTACCACTCCACCACCGTGTGTGTGTGTGTGTGTGTGTGTGTGTGTGTGTGTGTGTGTGTGGTGTGTGTTGTGTGTGTGTGTGTGTGTGTGTGTGTGTGTGTGTGTGTGTGTGTGTGTGTGTGTGTGTTGGGGGGGGGGGGGGGGGTTATTCGACAGTCTGGTAATGTGTATAGGCCTACGTACAGTAGGAATATTCATACTGGTTTAAATAATAAATGTTATAGTAGCTCCCATCTTTGCTGAGGCAAGAGTTTTGATTGAAAGTTCAGTGATTGAAACAAATAAAAGCCTGGGCTATTGTAGTTTTAGGGTAGGCCTACCACTGTCATGCACCTACCCCGATGTCAAGTGGACGGGGGTTGAATTCACTGCGGGTCTCTCTTCTTATATCCATCTTACCAAATATATTTTATTACTATCCTTCTCAACACTCTCTGATCTCACTAAAAGGCTAGCAGCACGAAATCATGGGATATTTAGAATAGAAAAAAATGTGTGATTAATCGCGAATTAACTATGACATTAATGCGATTAATACGTTCCATATTTTAATCGCTTGACAGCACTAATAAGCACACAACATCCAGAAAACTCAAAGCACACATCTCTCGAGTGAATTAAGGGCTTTCTTCAAAGCATGTACCTGAAAAATCTTTGAAATTCTGGGGAAATTAAACATTTGTAGTCAAGAACACTCACGGAAGAAATTGAAATATGGACAGTTAATTATGAAGGAAAAATGGTTAACGAAGAAGTTCCCCTTAATGCCATACTGTGTCTTGGCAGTCTGATGCTTGGAAACTAATGAGCCAGAATGTTGATTGCCTGATGAATTTCATGCGCAGTTCAATGTTGTGTTTCTTAAATGAGTGGCATTGACAGAATGTCATGTTCAGCATGCTCTAATCAGGATTCAAACTCTCAACTTAAGGATCACCATTACACGGTATTCTCCCGTTAAGCCACTGACATCCCTCAACTGCATGAAGTCTCATTCACATGGTGAAAATGCCGATTGATAAGCACATAACATCAATAAATCTCCAAGCACACATTTCACAAGCGAATTAAGGACTTTCTTAAAAGAGTACAGATCTGAAAATTTGCACTGTTAATGGTATCCACCTAATGATAGCCATATGGTAGGTATACAATAACAAAATGGTCATATCGGAAAAATGGGTTGAGAGTGTGGATGTTTGGCTTTTCTATGAAATAGTGGGAAAAGTAAACATTTTTAGAGCAGAAGACCAGGGTGAAAAAGATGCATCTGATTTTAGAGATCAATATGATGAAAGAATTTGAAGTCCAGGTCAATCTAGTAAGGAGAAATAAGGCTTGTTCATAATTATTTTGAATAGCGCCACCTTTGGGTGCAGTACCACAATTTGGGTTTATGGGTAGTGGGGGGTATTGGTATCCACCTAATAACAGTCGTATGTTTTTTTTTATATTTTTTTTTGGTTTTTTTAACAACAAAATGGTCATATAAGAAAAATGGGCTTACTGCTCCAACTTTATTTGAATTTATTTTTCAATGGAAACTAAATAAAAACCAATTTCTGTTCGATGATTTTGATGTGAAGCTTGTGTCTAAAGATTTATGTGGCGATTTTGGTAAATTTTTGATTGTTTTTGTAGCCTGTGAATCTTTTTATCATGTATAGCTTTAATATGAAATTGTGGGGTTTTATAATGCATCTGATTCTAGAGATTAATATTCTGAAAGAATTTTGAGTCCAGGTCAATCTGGTGAAAAGAAATAAGCCTAATTCATGATTTTTTACAATAGCGCCACAATAAATACATTTGTAATAAATTACAATAAATTTGTGTTCATTGGGGGTAGTGGGGCTGTTCATTGGTAACCGCAAACCTGAATATTTCAAGAAGTTATCGAGATTTACGGTGTAGAAAGCTTCGCTGCTCGGACGGCTCTTATAACATCTTCCCGTCAACTATAAAAAAAGGATGGGTTTTAATCTTTATTCTAACCACAACACAAATAACACAATTTCAAAATGTATAAGCCTTTGTCTACTTCTGTTATGAACAAGCGCTACCTCGTGGAATGGGTCCAACTACTTCGCTCTCTTCTTTGAAAACAAATGACACATGGCTAGCGTAGAAGTGGGTGGGAAGGGGTTCGTCAATCCAAGTTGTTCGACATGTGGTGCTAAAATCCATTGAACTCCGAACTGTGGAGGAGAAAAAGTGCGAGGCGCAAACGAGAAAACAGCGACGAAATGGCCAATCCTGCCACTAGTAGGACCTATTACAGGATAAGTCAAGAATGCCATTCTGGTGAAAACAATAACATGGTATACATGTTAACCCTCAACATGGTTAACCTTACTGATCACAATTTTAATTGAAAAGGTGTTTCGTATGCATGACAATTTGCTGTGATGTCTAAGATCCTTGCTTGTGGAACCTCAATTGAAAATAGGCAATGAATGGCCAATAATGACAATAATCGAGGTTAGAGGCTAACGTTGGAGGCTAACGGTTCAAAGAAGATATATCGCGTTACCTCATCATACAGTGGGGGCACCATATCAAGACATTACATTTAATTAAAAAATACGAAAAAATCCAACAACCATAGAATTAAATAAAAGTCACAAATTTATTCCTTTTCAAGTGGGTCTTGGAGGATTTTCATCTCAGATTTTCTTTTCTCATTTTTGATCCCACCTATGATAAAATAGAAATATTGCCTTAAAACACAGGTAGTTTTAACACTCGTGTCAACTTTGTCATTCGAAATCAAGAAGTTGTGCCTAGTAACTTTATAAAAATGATCCTCTCTCGCATGCTCGCCTGTGTAGCGTAAACATGGCCCAGGGGCGCTCTGTGACATCGGTGGAGGGCCCGGGCAAGGCCCGTCGAGCACCACCCAGCCTGAACAGCACAGCCAAGCACGACGATCGTTTCACTCACGTCAACGCTGCCTCTTTTGACCTCCGATCTGTTCCCGCAAAGCAGCTCCGATCTCAGCTCTCACTCAGATGCACGCACCACATGCACACACAGCCACACACACATAGACACACACAAATGACCACAATTGTCATGTTTTTTTTTGGACCTGCGTGTGTGTGTTGTGAAACCGAGAAGTATTGTTGTTATTCGACACCATGGCTTTCATTCCAACATTATTGTTGATCGACAAGGGTTAGTTTATCACGATTACTGCATTTCAAAGAGTTCAGCCAAGCCAAACAATTCAGCAGTGGCAACTTCTGATGCTGACCTTGTAGTTGTGTGTTGTCTTAGGTGGTTTAGCTGTACTAAGTGTGTGTGTCTGCACTAGCTGCCACGACAAGAAGATCACCCGGTGCGGGGCTTCGGGTGGTGGAGTACCGAGAGTGCGGAGCAGCCGGAGCTGTGCTGCTGGAGATGGACCCGCACCATGCTGGGCGCGGCAGGAGATCCGCCTGTCACTCTGGCACCCCGGCGCGTCGGGACGCAGTTCACCTGCCGCGTCTCATACGCTGCCCAGGAGGTCGTGCGAGGTCCCACTATGGGGGCAGATTTGCGTCTACGAGCATGTCAACACAGGCGTTCATTGTGAGAGCCCTGACAGCTCGACAGGCCCCTCTGCTACGGGAACGCCCCTCCGTCACCCTGTCGTCCAGGCGTCGAGACGTGTGACAGGCAGGCGGGAATTCGCAGGCCTACAATAGTGGACACTTCATGGTTTATTCTACGTCGTTCATTAGTTTTTACGTTTAATTAAGGACAATACATTTTAGTTGGGTCACCACAATTATTACCCCGCCAGACTGATAACGTGATGACAAATACACCTTTACATATGGATAGGTTGCCATTGGAAGTTTTCTGTATTATTTTCTCTAACTGGGTATATGGATTTTTATCTTTTGAATATACTTTAGGGACAAACATAATGGCGTGGTGATGATCAAGTTCCACATTAGAAAAAAAGATTAGTACTAAATGGAACCTACTCTTTATTCCTGGGTGCATAATCCTGCTTTTTAGCGCTCTAGTTTATACGAGGCTTCATATAAATACCCGGACCTGGTATAATATCCACTCCTTGTTGAAATGCAGGCCTGTTGTAGCCATCTATTGATGTTCCGAATCTGAACGAAGGAAGCTGGTCCGATTCTAAGGCCAGTCTTCTTCGTAACATGTGACTGATGTTGCCTGAGACACACACTCACAAAACACGATAGACACAAATGTAGACACAAATGTAGACAAACACACACGCTTGGACGCACATACATATGTGACACAATACAACGCGACTGCCCACAAACACGACATGCAGCCAAACAAACCAACCTGAATTCATTCAACAGAGCACGTTCGGTGGATTTTAGTGTTACAACAACCTGTTGAGAAATTGCAATGCAGGACTAAACGTCAAAGACGTTCGGTGGCCTCCCATTCAGGTGACGCCCCGAGTGGCCTGGGCAGGTGGTCCTGGTGCGCCGAGCAATGCCAAATTATACAGACTCTGCCAAGACAGAAAGGCACAACGCCAGTGTGCCACGGAGAACACTGATTGACCACACCGCATATTATAATGTTTGATATAATGTATGAGTCAGAAGAACGTGACAGAAAGAGACAAGGACGAGGCGACGTGCATAATGAACACGATAAGGATAAACACCTCTATGACATGGAGCAGTAGGTGAAGCGCAACAAGGAAAAAGAGGGCGAGACCTGGCAAGGGAACTGAAAGGGTTCTGTAGTGCCTCTCGAGGTGAGCACCCAGAGCCCACACACAAATCTCCTAACCAACGCCACCATAAAACGCAGCAGATGATTAAAAATGAGATACAAGACTTGTGTCTCCAACGGCTCACAAGGAGCCCCCTTAGCAGAAGAAAATACTAAGATAAACTTGCATTATAGAGCTAATGATGGGGGTAATTGGCTGCTGCTAATAGGATGGACTCACATCACCGCAACACCACCATCTATCACACATTATGCGGTATCTCAACACTACGTACTGCCATAACCACCTTGCGTATGGCTTTGTTCATTTTTAGCAATAACATAAGCTCATTCCGATCTGTATAAAAATTGTCTCTCATTCAGAAATAATAATCCCACATGTATCCCAACTGGTCAGTCGCCCATATCTCCCCCAAAGATCCACTTCAAACCACAGGATTGATAACACTGGGGGCCTTTCTCGGTATGCGATAGTTAATCGGACTTTTGGTACATGGTTATTTTGGGCTCGGCCAGTCACAATACCTCCTGGTGTGGCAAAGTGACTTCTGAGACTACTAATAGACCAACCACATATACGGATGCAACAAGTACACACAGACTTTTTCTCAGCTTCAATCGTGAGGGTTTGGCTCCCATATTTTGGCTCTTTGAAATGTGTACTAAATATCATGCTTATATTGCACCAGTACTCGCAATAGGGACAAGTTAACCTTGTTATGGAGATGCGTAGGGGATTTTCATGCGCCTTGAACTCAGATAACTAATATACGACGATCACCCAGGGCAGAGGGGGTTGGGCACAACCTGCCAACCAGCCATCACCACTGCCAAAATGATCTGAAAAAAGGAAATGCGGAGGCGTCCTTAATCTTGTGTTTTGTACGGAGATTAGTTCTACCTGTGAGAAAACTCAACTCAGACAAATTCAGTTCACTATTGCGTCTGGACGCCTCCATCGACTCATGATTTCGATCAAAACAAACATTTGAGCTAGTCTGCGATCAGTCTTTTATCTCGGGAGTCTCAAAGACGACTAAAAACCGTCTGTGTGTATGTGTGTTTGCGTGTGTACCATTTTCACGTGTGTATCCACAGGCAGATGCTGGGTAATAAGGAAGTTCTGCTTCCGGACCAAACCTGGCCCAGCTTGTTGACAGCATCAACCTAAACCCTACGGCCTGCAGTCCTGCTCAGACCCCTAACCCTACCTGGAAAAAGGGAGTACGGTCCAGTCAGCACAGTTGCATGTGCAAATGCAGATTATCCTAACCGGCTGTGATGATATTATTTGTTCATCTGGTCAGTGTTTAACATTGCAACCTGTACTGCAGTCAAATTGTTTTTGAATACATGATTTTGATTATATGCTCTAACTTTTCACCTTCTCTTGTCTCTATCTGAAGTGTCTCGTCTCTCTCTCTCCTTCTCTCTCTCCTCTCCCTCTCCTTCTCTCTCTCTCTCTCTCTACTCTCTCTCTCCTCTCTCTCTCTCTCTCTCTCTCTGCCCTCGTTAGGGGTAAATTAATCTATAGTCGATATGGCTAACCTTACCCAGTAACTAGTATTTACTTTGAAAATTGAATCAAAAACACTAGTAGTTTGGTTAACAATGCGAACTAAATTACTTATTTTTTGTTCCAAAAACTAATGGCCGCTTTTTCCACTACACCTTTTCCAGCGCGACTCGCCTCGACTCGCCTCGACTCGCCGTCGGTTTCTTTACTTGAAACGTTTTCCACAATAGGGAAAGTACCTGAGTACCAGGTACTATTTTAGTACCTGCTCTGGATGAGTTCCAAGACCGAGTCAAGCCGGGTACCTAAAAATGTTGACGTCGACACACTCGCTGGCCGCTGAATTGGGTTCAGAGGTGCTCGTCACCGGTCTCATCTTCGGCTTCATACTGCTTTGTACTGTACGGCTTCCAAAACTCTCCTGTACCCTTATCTGTTGTGTTTTTGTCTCGCGCCTGCAGCCTTTCTGACTATCTTTCTTTCGCTTGTTTGTGACACAAAAGCCACAGAAACGAGCAGCAGTTACACCCCACTGCCTTCCATGTCCTCCATTGTTGGTGTTTGTGTCGCGCATAGAACTCCCTTGGTCACGCAGTTTCGCACCGCCGTGCTATACGACCCCGCCCAGCGTTGAGTAGGACTATTTTTTTACATGCGAAAAGGAAGCGTGGCGAGGCGAGGCGAGTCCGAGTCGAGGCGGAGGTCGAGGCGAGTCGTGCATGGAGGAACCAGATGTTTAGTAGGAAGAAGCGTGCCATAAATTAATACTCATACCTTCGGTTTGGGAAGCTAAAATAACTAGTGCTGCCAGGACTCCACTAGGAGGTTAGAGGAGAAACAGCAGGGATAAGTGACAGCAGAAGAACACTTCTACGCAATAGTATTCATACCACTCAAAGCTTCTTGCTTGGAGAAGGAAAAATGTAGAAGCGTGTATGCCTCCATGCGCCGCTCACTGAGATTGTAACCATTGACGTGAAAACAGTCCAGCCCATACTCACGTCACTTATGAATGTTGCTCCGATACTCCTGACGTATGCACATCGACTGAGGTGATAGGTAAACTACCGCAACCGACCCAAACAACAGTCTTATTCAGTCCTCGGACAGGTCTTTCTAGCAAGTAGTCGAGTGACCGGAGTCCTGTTTCATTGCTGCTGTGCCGATCGGCTAGTAGTTTCAACAGCCATCGAAGGACACGCTGACGATGGTCAAACCACAAACCAGCACAAAACAGTTGAAGGCGCCAGACGCACAGCCAAGCACACCATTTTTTTATCATGGCTCTGGTGGAATCGCGGACTCGCAGGAGCAGCTCATCGGCATGGTCAGCGAGAGGCTGTGCTGGTACGCTGTTGCGAACAAGAATTACTCCAACAAAATCGTCGTGCCAAATTATTGGACGAATATGAATATAATCAGTACGCAATTTTCTCTGTTACTATATTTGTACATTCTCCACCTGCGTACAATCCTGTAGGACAAAGGAAGGATAGGACCAGAAAAGAAGACCGCAGCGAGCCGAAACAATGGATTTCTGTGAGCCTTAACCACATGGCCTCTTTACGATTATAAAGGACTATTTTGGCCAACGAATCTAGTGCAGAAGTTCGTCGCATACACGGCTTCCTTTGTAAATGCAAGGCATTGTTGGTGTAATTGTGCACGGGATCTTGATTACCCGTTGTGTTCGAGGCAAGACGTAAAAAAATGAATGCATTGGAATTAGCAATGCAAACTCTATGGAACACATCCAATTAAACTGTAGTTTTCCAGGAGAAGGAAGCTGAGGAAGGAAATAGGAAATCCGCTGCGAACCCAGTCACACCCGCATCTCAGCGGCTTCCTCCTTTCAGGAAAGTTCGGGAGGATAGAGGACCAAGAAGGCAGCAGTGGTTTTTTTTTTTTTTTAGTCTGTGTAGAGCTCCAGAACCACACAAGCAGAGGAGAGCAAGAGTTAACTTCGAAACCTCACTCGACACGCTAACAACTAGCGCTCTCCCGTTGTTAAAAAGTACTTCATATTGTCATCTGAATGAAGCCCGAATAGTGTTCCAACTATGGACATCACACTAGTGGGCTTAAGAATTTTATAGATGGTTTTTGTTTTGCAAAAATGGCTCGCTGTTGTTCGCGTTTGATTCCATGATAGCAGAATCCACTCTTGTGATTTTTTTTAGGAACCCATTCCCCTACTGACACCGCTACAGGCCGCCAGTGTCGAATGCAGCCTCGATAGGCAACATTTCTGAAGACACTGAGACTGAGGATGCTTCAGATGAGCCACTTGCCCGATCAGCAGAATCTAGCAGCATTGAGGAACGAGCATGACGAACATTGCAACCTCACAAGAGGGTATGCGGCGGCCGCGCGCGATGAAATCAGAAACGATGCCATGGCTGGACGCCAGCCGCGTTCTGATGCGGACCGATAGGGGCTGCGATTGAAAGGAATGTCCTTGAAAAGCTAGGTCCCAGGGAATACACCACAAGACGCTTTCAAAATTACTAGAACACGAAATGGCGAATTCACCAAACGACATCTTGCTTTATCACCTGCCACCCACTATGCTCCCAGTGAACAGCCATGTTTGAATTTGGAGAGAGTAAGCTGCCTTCAATTCCACTCGAAGGTCTGATGTACCTGGACCCCAGGTTGCAGATTGAGGTTTATGCAAGTCATTGCATATTTCAAATAATGTCTCATAATTTGATCATGCGAGTCTTTTTACTGTTTTATCATAGTAACAACAACACTCCATTTTGTACAGAGCTCGAATGTCATCTTTATATTATATTACCGTGTGCCTTGATGAGGTGATAATAGTACAAACTGATCTGTTTAAGAATTGGACTTTTATGGATCAAACTTGGACACTTGAGTGACCATACGTGCGTAACATAGCAAGGCGATGCCAGAGCCTCAGTGTTGGCTACATTAGCGCGGTCCGACCCCAACTTTCTCCAAGAATTTGCTATTCTATCTTAGTATAATATATCTATAGATCACTTGCTACTTAGAGTGGTCTCACGCAATGATGTCTTCGCTATCCATTTACAGTATCGATGGGCCTTGCTATCTGACTCTTATTATTGCTCTCAACGAAAGTTACTCCCTAACATTTGGGTTATATCAGCTTATGCATAGGTACGTTGAATGATTGATCCAGATATGTGTATACCTTTAACCATAATGGGACCAGTGATATGAGTCGTACGATTATGCTCTGAATAAGGGCCAGCCAACATTGCGATCTACAGTCGTCACCACCATTTCGTCGATGTGTAAACTAGTCTGATACACGCTATCGCCGAGAGAAGGTTGGAAGTGGGAATCGTCATAGTTGTTATTGTCAATTAGCTAATTAATATCACTGATTTTATATACAGATATGATTATTCTTGAGAATTAATCATACTCATCTCCACCCTGACAAGCTCAACCAATGCGCTATGGTGTCTCCAGATCAACTACACCCTTACAACTAGCTGTTGGCTGTATTAGAACTGTTGCTCGAGTCTTCGATCAACGGCCTCCTATCTCTTCAAGGCTCCTATCTATATTGACATCTCATACAAACGCCATGATATCATGCATGCGTGTAATATTGTCTCACAAATGACATGAGCACTATAGTTATCAGCTCTTCGTAAGGCATATAGGCAGGTTAACAATCCTGTTCCCATCTAAATTATTCTTGACCCAATTATTCGCAATACGGAACGATGACTCGCAACTAACGTATCGAGAACATTGGATGACAAGAAAGCCTATACATCAGGCTAGTCCACTCGACCTGCCTACCTCGTCACTGGCACCCTACTGAGCTCCAGCCAGTCGGACAATTGGTGGTTTAGTGCAGGGCTCAGACAGCTACTTGTGACCAATAAAGTCGCACTATGGCGACAAGAGGAGCTCTATCTGCTCTTCACGATTCTGAGGTCGATAGCACTCTATCTAGGAAATGCCCCTGATATTCATCACTAATTGATGAACTTCACCACTTGGAACCTATTGATCACTGCATGCCTCTACTAGTCGTAGAAAGTTATCGCTAGCAGATAGTGAACGAACTTAGAGCCAGCGAGAGTGTATCATGTTCTTCTCCCTCCACGTTTTACCATGTCTGATGTTGATGGCTGGTTAGTGCAAGACACCGGACAGCGGTTAGGCCCTGAGAATCAACTAATATTTCCACAAACCCTCCAGGTACACAACGGCCTGTAGTTGAAGATGCGCTGCTGCTACAGTGAGTCGTGGTTCTGTGTAAGGCAGGTAGGGTCCATCAAAGGATAAACTAGCACTCACCTCTGCCATAAGTGCAGCGGTATGGAGTACAAAGCTGGTCCGAGACTGGAAGTTGTCCGGGGCAGGGATGTTGTTTAGGTTTTGTTTAAATCCAGGGCACCTGCTAGGCTCCTTCCACGACAAAACGCCACCATCTCGAAATCGTGCGGATTAGCGAACCAACACTCCACCATACAGAAACATCCTGTAAAAAGCTGTCATCCAACCCATCAGGAGACAATGCCTTATAAAAGTGGATGCCTTGTTGATTGAAGCCCTATCGTCTGCACACTCCCTGCGTAGTGCGCGAATGTTTGTCAGTGGGGTCGGAGCACACCACTAGGGCACGCGTGCCAACGACTGGCACGCTCGGTAGATAATCATTTGAGCACACTCTGCACAGAGACTAATTAATTATTCCATTTTCCAGAACACTGCTTTTCCAGTAACTCATTAAAACAGATTTGCACTGGGAGGAGATGCCAAAACAGAATTAAGTGCAAAAAAAAAGATCTGTAGGCTTAGGCCCGTTCATAAAATAAGGTGCATAATGTCTCTATCATCTCAAGAACACATCCACACAGCGTATCACATTGTTTTAATGGCCATGGTGTCAACAAGCTAATCCCTAACAGATCAGTGTGTCAGGACTAGTGGCTGACAACTATATATAACATGTGATGCCTAACAGTAAGGGTGATCCCTGACCCTGTCTTGGATTGGCTGAGCTCCCAATATCTGGGATTTGCTAAGTTTGACTTTAAGCTAGCAGACATGCCTCACGAGTGCTCCGTACGTTAAAACGACTGTTGGAGGGCTAAGCACGTATTTCATGTATGAGAATATTCTTGCTCACATGAGGTATGTCGACTCGAAGACTGACAGCAGAGCCAGCGCAACATTCCGGAGACAGCTGATCTCTCTGGGGCAGGTGCCCAGCAGCACCGAGTGCAGGCTTATCCATGATCTTTACGACTTACTGTGGTTTCCAGTAATGCTTTCCGTACGGCACCTGCAAACTTTAGTCAACCAGAGTATTTGAGCCTCCTCTACGCTCAATCCTGCGCCTGCATTTTTCCATGTCCTCGTGTATCCAACCAGTCTGTCACGGGATGAATCCAGGGTCATGGTCCATCAAAGCTTTCGGGCTAGCATCAGACGAAGGGACATGGTCCAAACCTCTCAAAAGGTGCCCCAAATCTTGTTGCTGAACTCCCG
>OLKM01001951.1:12184-17184 GCA_900291075.1 Melanogrammus aeglefinus
CATCAAATGAGGGCTGACCTTGGGGACACACACCCTGAGTCTAACGAAGCCCAAAAAGACACCCTCTAACCACACTATGACCCCCAATCACCACCACCACCACCACCTACACAATAGCTACATAATGTCCAGGAGCAGATATTGCTGTACTCACGGGGTCAGGACTGACACGTACACGCCAATATCCATCCCCCCTTGAACACACTACAAGGCCCCTGAAGCCAGACGGCATGTTCCAGAAGCTCTCCCGGTGAGATAGCATTGATCCTGTGGAGTTGATACAGTCTATCACCTCCAACTGCATCTGTTATCAATCACAGTGTCCTCTGCACACACACACACACACACACACGCACGCACGCACGCACGCACGCACGCACGCACGCACGCACGCACGCACGCACGCACGCACGCACACACACACACACACACACACACACACACACACACACACACACACACACACACACACACACACACACACACACAGACACACAGATAAAACACACAGACACACACGCACACACGCACACACACTACACAACCCTGCCGGGGGTGAGGTGAGGATGAGGTATTGATCTTGAGTCCTGGAAGGTGGCGACTACAATTCCGACCGGTGTTCAATGTGAGACTGGGGACCGGCTTCTGACGGTAGAACGGATAAAAAAGGCTTCTGCTGCAGGTGGGACCAGACTGTGGTTCACTGCAACGAGACCATCTGGCTCTGAACTTGGATGAGTGTGTCTGTGTGTGTTTGTGTGTGTGTGTGTGTGTGTGTGTGTGTGTGTGTGTGTGTGTGTGTGTGTGTGTGTGTGTGTGTGTGTGTGTGTGTGTGTGTGTGTGTGTGTGTGTGTGTGTAATGGTGTGTGTGTGTGTGTGTGTGTGTGTTGTGTGTGTGTGTGTGTGTGTGTGTGTGTGTGTGTGCGTGCGTGCGTGTGTGTGCGTGTCTGTGTGCGTGTGTGTGTGTGTGTGTGTGTGTGTGTGTGTGTGGTGTGCCTGTGTGTGCCTGTGTGTGCCTGTGTGTGCCTGTGTGTGTGTGTTTGAGCATGTGAACGTGTGTGTGTGTGTGTGTTTTTGCTGTAACTCTGCATGTACAGAGGACTGCTCTGTGGCCTGTTTCATTTGAACGTTAAGGGAAGCCGTTCTGCTGCCGCTGTGTCCGGGGCTCGGGGTCCATGGGTCGGACCCTGCAGCCCATATGAATGTTTAACGCGCCCTTCTGCACCACACAGGACCGTTGGCCACTCGGTGAAGTTTATGGGACCGTTTTTAAAGGGCAGATATTCCCATCTGTTTGTTCCCTGTAAATATGAGTCAGGTTGTCTGACTTTAAACTGTTAAAATGTCTCACACATGGAAGAGGTCTTCTTTCATTTCATTGATTTTAATGGTTTTATTTAGTTGATGGTTCAAATCCTAAATCCCCTGGGCTGGGACGTTTCATTTAAAGGTAGAAAATAGACGATTTCGAGATTAAAACAAAAACAAAAAAGACTTGATTAAAACATTTTAAAAAGATATAATAAAGATACCTAATCATAAACAGAATCAGAAATGTTATAATAATATGACTTTATTTAAGACTGGCATACAAGCTAATAGTCTAAATTTTTAGCGATGCCTTGAAAGACCAAAGATATTCTTCATCCAATGCTCCAAAAACCCAACAAGCTAACTAATTCCTAAAACTTCCTATTGACATTGATGCACATTGGTGAAGCGAGTGTCCCCCCTCCAGGAATACGATGCTCTCATCCTGAGCTCCAAAGGGACCACTCGGTAGTGGGGGGTCATGAGTACTGGGGAACATTGGGATTGATTGTACGAGGCGTGCCTTGACATACTGCTGCTCACCGTGAAGGGACATAAAGCGAGTAAAAGGTTTTCACAGTCCTCCCTGAAGCAGGGATCTAAATACCGGTGTGGACAGAAACAAATATGTAATAGGGGAGAAAAACAACTGCCCTGGTAGCTGGGGTTCACCATCTTGGGGTAGTTCATTGTTTGGGGGGGATATTGCTTTCCTTTGATAGGAGTATAGCAGTGATGTTATTGGCTGGCCGGGTAATATTTGTTCAGCGATTCTGCTTATATTTTGGAACAGCTGTCGCTGTTGGACCTTATTGGCTTCTGACTGACAGGCCATGCATTGTGTGTGTGTGTGTGTGTGTGTGTGTGTGTGTGTGTGTGTGTGTGTGTGTGTGTGTGTGTGTGTGTGTGTGTGTGTGTGTGTGTGTGTGTGTGTGTGTGTGTGTGTGTGTGTGTGTGTGTGTCTGTGTTTAATATGCATGAAGGAGCTTGTACGTTTGAGTGGGGGTCTGTGGGTGAACATTTACACACCGGTTTGCATATTTGCCGGCATGTGCTGACGAATGCAGATGAAAAAATCATTTGATTTGAATCCTATTCCTCTGCGGCCAAAGTCCCTGAAAGCATCGTCAGACAGAGTGAAGAGCGCCAGTCAGAAAGGGAGGGGGGGCGGGAGAGGGGAGGGGAGGGGGAGGAGGGGTGAGGTGGGGGGAGAGAGGGGGCGGGGGGGGAGGAGGGGGGCGCGGGGGGACCTCCAGCCAGCAGGGTGGTGGTGGGTGGGGGGGGGGGGGAATGGCAAGTGAATGGAAGAAAGGAAAGGGAGAAATGAATGAAGGGATGAGGAATTGAGGAAGGACCTGAGTGTGTGACGAGGCGGGGGGGCAGTGGAGGGTGGGGGTTGGATGATTAAGTCCTGACCTCGCCCCCTCCTCGAGGAGGGGTCACCACCCAAAGACGGACACTAATCGCTCTTTAATTGAGGATGGATCTGTGTGTGTTTGCCTGTGCGTGTGTGTGTGATCGTGTGCGTGTGTGTGTGGGTGTGTATGTGGTTTACTGTGTATGGCTGACCAATCGTGTCTCTGATACATCATTCCAAATGTCACAAAATGGAGGCTGGATAGGGCTGAGCGTGCACGTTCATGTGTTTGTGTGTGTGTGTGTGTGTGTGTGTTTGTTTGTGTGTGTGTGTGTGTTTGTCCGTGCACACCCCATGTGACATACGACACTTGCTCGGAATGGACAGAACTCTCTGCTGAGGACGTGGTTTCTGTGCACCGGCTGATGGATGGAATCAGGGTGAGGAGTCTGCACACACGCACACACACACACAAGACACACACACACACACACACACACACACACACACACACACACACACACACACACACACACACACACACACACACACACACACACACACACACACACACACACACACACACACACACACACACACACACACACACAGTCGCAGCCATTTCTGAGCAGAGCAGAGGTTTCCCATGAGTCTTCCCCATGCTTCAGTATACAACTCTATAGTCTGGTGCTGTAGGTACCATCTAATGGCGCATTTCCACTAGCACGGCTCGGCTCGGTACGGCTCGGCTCGGCGCGCTATTTGCGTGTTTCCACTAGCACGCAGTACCTGCAACCGGGTACATTTTTGGTATCACCTCAGCCCTGGTTCCAAGCGAGCCAAAGCGTTACTAAAACGTGACGTCAGCCGACTGCCTTCCACTGATTGGCCGATGAGTGTCGTCGTCACTGGAAGCGTCATAACCGCGCGACTTTTCAATAGTGTTTGTCTCGCAGCCCGGAGTCTTCTCTGGCTCTCTTCTCTTTGCCTTCTGTGCGACAAAAGCCACAGGGTGAGCGAGCAACACGATCGCCTCCATGTCCTCCATGCTGTCCTCCTCTGACGTTGTTGTTGTTGTTGTTCTGGTCTTCCGGATTCGTACGTTGCTCGGCGCCGTGTAAATAACGTCACAGCGGTTTCGCGCAGCCGTGTTATGACGACCCCGCCCACGTCGAGGAGGCACCAGTTGTAATGGAAACACAACCAAACCGAGCCGAGCCGAGCCGTGCCGAGCCGCATCGAGCCGAGCCGTGCTAGTGGAAATGCGCCATAAGTTGCTCTTTTCTACCCTCTGTTTTTGCAACTCGCAAATCTTAGCTCCAGCAGCTTAAAGGTCAATACTGGGCAGCCAACAAACCTTCATAACCATCTCTCCTGGCTTCAATAAAACATCCCTCATCAATTTACACACCGGGTCCATCCCAAGGTTCCTAGTTTCTTTAAATAATGTCTTAGCACAGAGAACAAAGTGCTGCTGCTATCGTCTACCTTTGTGGCAGGCGTGCTCACATGAGATGCTCTAAAGCAGGATCTGCACAACAAATTGATTGTGACAAATGGTATTGATAACTGATGCTTTAGTAAAGACAGGAGATACAATGGCTTCGTCACAGGACCGTTACCGTCCTTCAAGGGGACAACAACAGTGCAGTTTAACCCATTGTCATTACCAAAGAGCTCTCTCTTGTCTAGGAAACATTAGTGTGCAAAGGTGTATAGATCAGCGGTGTTAAATACAACAGGGGGTGAATCCTATCCATGGATAGTCAAGAGAACACAATGCATGTCTCCAGATCGTATCCTTGCACTGAGGAACGGCCCTGGATTCAGAAACACTCAGAGCCAGACAGACATTAAAGCCACTCCTTCCTTTTGTTCCTGCTGGGCAGCTAGCTGTTAGTTCTGGTCTTAATTACCCCGTTGGGTCATTAGAAAGCTGATTGATGTGGGGCTGACCAGTGAGAGAAGTAACACACACACACGGACGCGCACACACACACACACACACGCACGCACGCACGCACGCACGCACGCACGCACGACGCACGCACGCACGCACGCACGCACGCACGCACGCACGCACGGCACACGCACACAGCACGCGACGCAGCAGCGCACACACACACACACACGCACACACACACAGAGACGCACACACACACACACACACACACACACACACACAACACACACACACACACACACACACACACACGCACACACACACGCGCACACACACACTGTAAGGCTAGGAGGTGCTACTCATAGCAGTATTGATGATATTGATAACTATTGGACTATGCTTTGTCTCTAAACTCAGTGTCTTCCATCA
>OLKM01001951.1:19684-24684 GCA_900291075.1 Melanogrammus aeglefinus
CTTCGGCGGCGACTCACACTCTCATTAAAAAACAAAACTCTGCCACACAGCTGGCATGGAAAAAAAAGTAAGAGGGAAAAAGTGTCTGTGAGGGTGGTTGGGTTCCTGTTTGAGTCCCGGCCCCGGTCACGCTCCGGTCACGCTCCGGTCACGCTCCGGCAGTGTCCCCGGGCGGGGCGCCCGTGGCTCCAGGCCGGGGCTGATGCTGGGCCACGCGTGGCCGCTGCACCGCGGGTCACCTTCAGACCCGGCGCCGCCCGCTGGCCTCATGGAGAGGAGAGCGGGGAGCCGTTAGCCTCCCCTCCAGCCAAACCCTGGCGGTCATACCGCAGTCAGTTGATAGCGGTCATGCTAATAGCCTTGTTTATTTTCTTTAAAAACAATAAGGAATTTTATTTTATGTAGCCATTTATTTTCTGTGGTGCAGATTTTCATTTGGGTGACAGGATGAAATGCATTGGTTTTGAAATTGCCTTAAATGAACCCACAATGATCTTTGGGTCGCAGGTTTAAGAGTTAACATCCCTTTATGGGAGACTCCTCCCGCCAGAGGCTTTACTGGTCCTGTATGCTGCCCAAACACAATCACGCATTCTCCAATTCCAGCCAAGCTTTAAAAGGAGGCTTTTATTATGGACTTTCTAAACTCCACTTCCCAGAACCTGCAAACGCTTCTAAATGAACCCAACCACCGTATCGCAGCAGTGCTAACAACGGGGTTCAGAGAAGAGGCTTCACCTCTGTTAACATTGCCTTTGTCAACACGTGTCTCCCTACACTCCGGCTGACTGATAGCTGCGGCCAACAGGCCTCCGTGGTCTCTTACTGTCAGAGCTGGCTTTCCGTTTATATTGCACAATACCTTATTTTGAAAAAACAAGGAAGTCCAGAGAGTTTTATTTTGAAGGGAAAAAGAAAACCATAAAAGGTGTGTGCCATGGTCGAGGTGTTTGTCTGCCTGCAGGCCTCACAGTTCTTTAGCACAGAGCATTCCTCTCTCCACGACTCTACCTTAGTTGAATTCCTTTTACTGAGCCTAACAGTCATTGCTTGGAAAAGGCCAGTGTTTAGACGTTAAGTCTTAGTATAAGTTGTAACTACTAACAACTTTGGATCATTTTGGGATTTTAACTCCTTGTCTGGACACTGATACCACCTACACGTACACATGCAGTACCGCTGGGAGACCACTACCTTAGTTGACACCTGTCCCGTCCTGACACTGAATTTTGGATTCTGAACCCTTCCTGTGGAAAAGCAATTAGCCTCTGCTAATGCAGCAGCAGTCGATTCCCTCAACACTTTATGGGGATGATCAGCCAATCAATAAGTTCGGAGCGATCCGCCCGGGAGCTGGGGGTCAAACATCTACATGACATCACTAACAGCCGCCTGGCAAACTACACATGTACGCATGCCTGCAATTACACACACACACACACACACACACACACACACACACACACACACACACACACACACACACACACACACACACACACACACACACACACACACACACACACACACACACACACACACACACACACACACACACATATGTACACATAAACACACATGTGTACACAAGAATAGATGCATGTATGTGAACACTGACAATTCTGACAAATCCATGATCTCTCTCTCTCATATTCACACACACACACACACACACACACACACACACACACACACACACACACACACACACACACACACACACACACACACACACACACACACACACACACACACACACACACACACACACACACACACACACACACACACACACACACCCCCCACCCACAGATGTGCACACATGTACAGATATCCACACAAAGGACCACATCCCATTTTAATCCTCAGGCTTTCTTTGTTCAAACCAAACAAATACCGGTGCCAGAGGAGTCCCACGTTACAAAGCTGTCAGATCTTAATGACACTGGGGATGAGGCACAGGAGCAGGAACCGTTTTCAGGTTTAAATGCATGTTTCTATATTTCTATATCTGTTTTATTAATTTGAACCGGGTGCATCGGCATGTACGAATGTATTTCTTCTTTCTCAAATATGGCTAAAGGCCATCAAATACGTTGTTGGCTTTTAGCCATCGGTTACATCCATCGGTACATCCATCGGTACATCCATCGGTACATCCATCGGTACATCCATCGGTACATCCATCGGTACATCCATCGGTACATCCATCGGTACATCCATCGGTACATCCATCGGTACATCCATCGGTACATCCATCGGTACATCCATCGGTACATCCATCGGTACATCCATCGGTACATCCATCGGTACATCCATCGGTACTTCCATCGGTACATCCATCGGTACATCCATCGGTACATCCATCGGTACATCCATCGGTACATCCATCGGTACATCCATCCACTCATCCCTCCATCTCCCCCTCCGTCCCTCTGCACCCTCCCTCTCTGTTATCTCTGCAGCCATACACTCAGCCCTCGTGTCCTTTGTTTAGTGTTCACCGTGCATGTGCCTTCCATTAACTTTTCTTAATAAGCGGAGCTGTATGAAATGTTCTCTGATGGATAGCTTCCGCTAGGTTTTTAATAAAGCCTCTTTTGAACGCGTTGCCTTGGTGTCCATTTGCATCAGCTGCAATTACGGCTTTTATTTCATCCTCTTAGCGTGTGGCTTCACACAATGGCCTTCCAATTAATTCATAAATGAAATGGCGTTCATTCAGAAGTACAGGACGCTAATGGGCTGGAGAATGGCCTGTGGTTCGACACCATTGTTCTAGTGGCGCTCCTCGAATACTGTTCTACACTGTCCATCATTTATCTGTCTGAATGGAGCAGAGGAAGAGCGTTGTTCAAACTCATACCTGCAATGCAAGGAAAAACCTCTCCATTGGTGTTCACACGATGAATAAAGAACGGGGGGGGCGAATCACATGTGACGAAAACCTATTGATAGTGGAGAATTCACAAAGCAACTGAAAACGTTGGCCCGTGCGAAAACACGTCGCCGAACAAATGAAATTCAAACCATGAAAGAACAGCGACCATGAGGGCCGCAGATCAGAGACAGAGGACGCCAACTGGTGGTCAACGGAACGGAACCTGCAGCAGACGCGCGAGCTGAAGGAAGTGTGCGCTACAACCCTTTCAGACGCCCGGCTGACCTCGCCGAACAGGGGAGATCACTCTTCATCTGAGCATGAAGGAGTGAGACGCACCGCGAGCGCGGGAGCCTGGGTCGGAGAGAGCGCGCGAAGTGTCGAGGTATGCGCATATGAGCGCGCGCGGGCTCACAGCGATGGCGCGAGCAAGCAGCGCCCGAGGCGATTCAGCAGGGGACCGTCTTCAGTCAGCCTCTGATTACACTGCCCTGAAAGCCTGGGTCCACTTGGGAGAGGATGCTTTAGTGCAGCTCAGACCTCCACACAAGCGCTTTACAGAAGAGGTTAACTCAAGCCATTTGACTGCAGGGTAACACCAGCCCTTGTAAGGCCACAAGCCGGAGAGGGCGGCAGAGGTGGGAAGCGTTTGAAACCAGCAAACAGGAAAAGAAGATTCCCTGTTTGAGCAACCTTATTTACACTGCCCATCGCACCTAGCATCTGGATGCTGAGGAACCTTTTACAGGATCATGTATTCAACACACACACACGCACATGCGCGCACATACACACACAGACACATACACTTACACACGCAAACAGACAGACACACACAAACACACAAACACACACACAGACTCGTTTTCATTTGACGGCAATTTGCTGTAAATGTTTACATGCCAAGTGCAGCGGTCATTAAACCCTGGACATGAGGAGGCGTGTCCTGTGAGGCTGTTTACCAGCAGTCTCACACACTGGCCCACACACTCCCAGCCTCACACACTGGCCCACACACTCCCAGCCTCACACACTGGTCCACACACCCCAGTCCCTCACACACTGGCCCACACAACTCCCCAGTCTCACACACTGGTCCACACACTTCCCAGCCCACACACACCTGGTCCACAACACACGCCCACCCAGCCACAGCAACCACCTAGGAAACAATAAAATAACACTCTTAAATTGCTCTGACCTTTTAACAGCACTGTAATTTTATCACACATCAAATGTCTCCTTGGTTAACTATTAGCCCCACACACACCGAGCGTCATAGCTGATGTTACGTGTGTGTCACACACTCTGGTGAGTTGTGTGTGTGGGTACACTGTGTGTGTCGTCACAGTGTGTGTGCGTCTGGTGTGTGTGCTGTGTATGACTGCGTAGTCTGTGACAGCTGTGGTCTGTGTGTGTGTAGTGGTGACAATGAAGATGTACACTGTGTGAAAGTTGCTGTGAATGCATCGTGTGTTATGAGAATGTATGTGTATCCGTAACATCAAGTGTCGTGCGTGTATGGCGTGTGAACTGTGTATGTCCGTGAATGCATGGCTGTAGGTCTGTGTGGTCTATGTGTGTCGTGTGTGTTGTGTGTGCTGTGGTGTGTGTCTGTGTGTGTGTGTGTGTGTGTGTGTGTGTGTGTGTGTGTGTGTGTGTGTGTGTGTGTGTGTGTGTGTGTGTGTGTGTGAGCATGTGTGTGTGTGTGTGTGTGTGTGTGTGTGTGTGTGTGTGTGTGTGTGGTTGTGTGAATGCATGTGTGTTTGTGTGTGTGTGTGTGTGTATGCATGTGTGTGTGTGTGTGTGTAGTGCGTGCGTGTGTTTGTGTGTAATGCATGTGTGTGTGTGTGTGCGTGTGTGTGTCTGTGTGTGTGTGTGAGTGTGTGTGTGTGTGGTTTGTGTGTGTGGTGTCTGTGTGTGTCGTGTGTGGTGTGTGTGTGTGTGTGTGTGTGTGTGGTGTGTGTGTGTTGTGTGCTTGTGTGCGTGCAGTGTGTGGGCCGTGCGTGCGGTGCGTGCGTGCGTCGTGCGTGCGTGCGTGTGTGTGTGTGTGTGTGTGTGCGTGTGTCTGTGTGTATACGTGTGTCTGTGTGTTGTCAAGCAGATTGGCCACCTCTAG
>OLKM01001951.1:32184-34684 GCA_900291075.1 Melanogrammus aeglefinus
CGGCGCACTTCTGGTATTCAAAGCTGAAATCCTTCCTAAACCTTCGCCCCAGCAATCCAGCAGACATGACAGTCAGACCTCCATCTCATAGAGGTCTCCAGAAGGCATGAGTGCAATGACTGTGGCCTACTGACCTCCACAGGCCAGCTGCCTTCACACACCTTAAGGCACACGTTTCCATCACTGGAACTGGGGACCTGAAACCGACGCCGTTTGACTCTAAGGTCGGAGGTCAAGCCCCTTTCAAGATGGCCAAAATCATAGACACCCTCCCCTGGGTTTCAGGAAGGACATCTGAGATTTGGATTTGTAGAGCCTGCAGAAAAGTGTGCCTAAATGAGTCAAGAGGCCCAAAGGGGCCGTGCTTTGGACCACTCTGCCCACGAGACCTAATGGATCAGAACTTGGTGTAAAGGCACTAGGAGGTAGGAGAATCGTACCGCCCTGAGACTTGACGATGTTGTTCCTGGGCCTGACTCGGACCCCCGCACCGACTCTTAACTATCTTAAAAATTAATTCGAGAATATAAAAAATGTCATCCTTTTTGTTTTGGCTGACAGAATCTTGACACACAAAACGTTTAGCGGTTTCCTGGGCCGGGCGATAGGGGGCGCTGTCCTAGCGAACGCTTATACGGGTCATATTGAAAAAATCTGTGTTTTAGGTTTGGGACCAGGCCTTACCCTAACCCCGGTCCTCTGGGTTTAGGTTTGGGACCAGGCCTTACCCTAACCCCGGTCCTCTGGGTTTAGGTTTGGGACCAGGCCTTACCCTAACCCCGGTCCTCTGGGTTTAGGTTTGGGACCAGGCCTTACCCTAACCCCGGTCTCTCTGGGTTTAGGTTTGGGACCAGGCCTTACCCTAACCCCGGTCCTCTGGGTTTAGGTTTGGGACCAGGCCTTACCCTAACCCCGGTCCTCTGGGTTTAGGTTGGGGACCAGGCCTTACCCTAACACACTTTCTCCACCCTCCCCCTTCGGTGTGTGTGTGCGTGTGTGTTTGTGTGTGTGTGTGTGTGTGTGTGTGTGTGTGTGTGTGTGTGTGTGTGTGTGTGTGTGTGTGTGTGTGTGTGTGTGTGTGTGTGTGTGTGTGTGTGTGTGTGTGTGTGTATGTCTGTGTGTGTGTGTGTGTGTGTGTGTGTGTGTGTGTGTGTGTCCAATACACAGTATTGATTTTTTATTCCCCATGAGACCAGCCACTAAGGTTAAATCATGAGGAGGAAGGAGGAGCAGGAGGAGAAAATAACAGAGCAGGAAGAGGAGGATCAACTGGGTCAGGGGAGGAGGACAGACAGGGGAGACTATCTTCTTTCTCTTCTGTATTCAGTTTGCTTCCTTAAAATCCCATGAGCTTACGCCATGTTAATATTGAGGATAATAAGACTTAAAAGGTATGCTTGCTAAACGTTCCGCTGTTTTGACCTTTTTCAATGTTTAGCATCACTTCAGCATTAAGAAAGTGCTACATATTCTATAATGCATATTTCGATGTTGTTCTAGCATCTTTGTGTCCATGGACGCGATGCCCTAGAGAGCGTCAGGATCAGCATTCATTAGCGGAGAGAGCGACTTAAGGGGTCAGCGCTGACAGAGGGACCGGCTAATTGCATTCTCTCCCATTAGACCTCGAATCTATACCTGATCGGAGTGCACTGTGTGTAATTATTAATGCCTCGGACGGGGCAGCTTTTCACTCTGACTTATCCCTGCTTTACCATCAGCAAGGCGAGCAGCGGCTGTCAGTCAGGTCCCCGCGTCGTTCTCCCCGACTGCTGAATAAATCACCACAACACAGGCGTTCAAGGGCTGCTAAAGCCTCCCCTAGAACACATTAATGTAATAGCATACCATTTTATTTAATAATATAATTAAAGTCAGGTTAGCTCATTGTAATGTAAAAGTGTCAGTTTGACTGAGCACATGAGGTTGATTTACATAACTGTGTACACTAAAACGATATGAAGAGGTCACCATCACAAAGACGGAACCAATTAGCAAAATCGTTTGTTGAAGTGCGTCAGTGACACAAAAGATGAACCCCACCCACCTTTCGTTTTTTTGAGCCAGAGGCTGTTCACCTCTGTCCATATCGTGCTTTTAGGGCCTCGGCGACCTTGATTAGATCATCCTGTATTTAAGAGCCTGGTTGTTCCAGGCTCTGGAGCCCAGTGCAGCCAAACGGAGCGGGGCATTGTCAGAGGCTACATAATGGTTAGCCAGAGGTGGCCTTAAGCCAGGCAGCCAGACACCATTGATCCAGCCTGGACACGGACCACTGACCACTGAGCTGTTTATCTGCTCCACAGCCCCACAGCACAGGCAATAAAAGGCAGGAGAGCACAGGAAAGGTGTGGAAAAAAATCGAAACACTGTGAACAATGTGTTGCTGTTTAGTGCAGTTTCAGCACTTTGGACTTTCTCTTGAGTATGCTGTGTGGGGGCAGAGACTGTATATGGTTGTAAAGCTGTGTGTGTGTGTGTGTGTGTGTGTGTGTGTGTG
>OLKM01001951.1:44684-67184 GCA_900291075.1 Melanogrammus aeglefinus
CAGACATGGGGATACTGTCTTAATTAATCATTCTATAAATTAGCAAACTGACCAATTTATTATGAAAGCAACTGAATTTTCCTGGGATTTGACAATTAGTTATTAAATTAACAGGGCACAGACGAATTGATTGTCATATTCAATAAAGATATTCACAATACATACATTAATATTCACATTTAAGGTTTATTATGTGTAGTAATGTTAAAAGTTTAGTAATTAGTAATTAGTAATGTTAATCTTAAACGCAATTGTCCACCGGTGAAGGGACCGCTTTAAACCTGAAGAGCTGGATCTGACTGATGAGTTCTTACTCATTCACCCACCAAGAGAGAAAGAGCGAGGAGAGAGAGAGCGAGGGAGAGAGAGAGAGAGAGAGAGAGAGAGAGAGAGAGAGAGAGAGAGAGAGAGAGAGAGAGAGAGGGAGAGAGAGAGAGAGGGAGAGAGAGAGAGAGAGAGAGAGAGAGAGAGAGAGGAGAGAGAGAGAGAGAGGAGAGGAGAGAGAGAGAGGAGAGAGAGAGAGAGAGAAGAGAGAGAGAGAGAGAGAGGGAGAGAGAGAGAGAGAGAGAGAGAGAGAGAGAGAGAGAGAGAGAGAGAGAGAGAGAGAGAGAGAGAGAGAGAGAGAGAGATTGTGTGTGTGGTCTAAAAGCAGTGTGGGTTGTTCCATTTGATGTTATCTCTGATGCGTATCACTTCTGTGATTCTGTGATTCTCATTTGTCATCAAATGTATGCATGACTGCATATTCCACGTAAAAACATTGAATAATCCCTTGTCTTAACATATTGTCAAATGGCGGGGAATTAACGTCTACACAAACCACTTTTATGTTGAACCTCAATCATTCACTCGTGTGTGCGTGTGAAAATGTGTATGTGTGTGTGTGTGTGTGTGTGTGTGTGTGTGTGTGTGTGTGTGTGTGTGTGTGTGTGTGTGTGTGTGTGTGTGTGTGTGTGTGTGTGTGTGTGTGTGTGTGTGTGTGTGTGTGTGTGTGTGTGTGTGTGTGTGTGTGTGTGTGTGTGTGTGTGTGTGTGTGTGTGTGTGGGGGTAACACTTTACATTAAGGTATGCAAAAACGTAGTTACTAATGAACGAATGAGTAATGAATGATAAATGACCAGGGAACTGGGGCCCTAACTGGGGCCCTAACTGGGGCCCTAACTGGGGCCCTAAGTGGGGCCCTAAGTGACAGTCATTCAGTAACTACTGAGGAGGTACTGGTAAACAGACTAGGGGATACTGTATTCTATTCGATCCTGCGAGAGCTTGAGACCCGACCACCAGTGGTTCAGACCAAGCCAACGAGAAAATAGATGATTCTATTCTGTATTTGAAATGCTCCTCTGAAGAGAGTTCTCCTCATGAATCTCCCGGGGCGCACAGCATCTGTTGACCTAATCCATTCCCAAGTCGGCTTGTTGATCGACTTCTAAATGCGTTGTTGTCTCTGGTGATGGGAGAAGAAGCCACACTACGTGGGCTCTAATGCAGTCTGCCTCAAAAACGTCTAAACTGAGGATGTTTTTTTCTGCATTGGTTATGCATCTGCACAGATTATGTGTGACAAATATTAATATGATCAACACAATTTTCATGAATTCTTTGGCAGAGGTTTCCCCTTTAGCTGACAACCACATTAAGGCAGTTACACCCCTTCTGAGGCTCGTCAACTTTATTTATAGCCCTTAAAAAAAAGAGAAAGAAACAGTGCTTTCACCAGGTGAAATGTTGCTGAAATATGGAAGACGCTTACATACCAAATGTGTTCCCTATACTAATTACATGCAAAGGCGCCCTCGTAAGCCCCCCACGATGGTGGAGTAGCCCCAGGCGCAGAGCCCGCTGTAACATCTTCCTGTTATCGTGGAGACCACATGTGAGTGTTTACTCTGCCCTGGTGCGTACGCACGTCTAATACACTCCTCTGCTGCAAATGGTTCCAGATATTAATGCATTCTAAATGTTGTTTTTCCTTGGAGGGAGGTTTTGACGGTCAGACTTTCTGACGGATCCTTGTCAAGCAGTGGGTGTTGGCGGTTGGGTGTTGGGTGTTAGTGTGCATATTCGTTAAATCACTCATGTGCCCTTGATGTACACAACTTTAATGTTTTGTTTGTTCTGCATGGTGTCAGAGCCATTTGATGACAATATGTTAAGACAAGGGATGGTTCGACGTTTTTACGTGGAATGTGCAGTCATGCATACATTTGATGACAAATGAGTATTCATAAGTTCGGAATGAATGCTGGGGCTAAACAAGAGGAGCCGAAGTTAACATATGGCCGTGGGGGCCCTGCATAACAGGATAGGATTTAGTCTAGCTTTCTCCACTGTAAAAGCACTCACACAAAGTAGAACTGCTCAAGCTACATGACCAACTCACCTGTAATCACTCTCACCACAATTTTTCCTGTTGCTAAAAAACCCAGTAGCTAGCACCCGAGTTAAGAGGGTCCCCTTTCTTTGAAACCCAATTTGATGATTTCTAGATTGCACTGATCTTTTCCTCATAAGCCCTGGTTACACTTGTCCCTTCAGAGGAATCATCTCATCTGATTGCGTGTAAGGCATGTCAGGTTTTGATGGGATTTCACTCACTCTGATCTAACAAACCGGGAGACATTTCATTGTGGTGATCACATTTCAAAGGTACTGTAATCTGGACTCAATGGGACCAGATGACTGGCAGTGTAATTAAAGCCACAGTGATACTGATATCTTAGGAGGTTTGTAATCTTTTTCCCTTCAGTTTATCGTCAGGATCTCTTAGACGGGCTCATTCGTGTGTCATGGTGTTAAGATCATTAGTGTTGTCATGGAGCTTGTTACGGCTAATGACTGGTACCTGTACCCAATCGGTAATCAGGTCAAACAAGCTTAAATGGGCCACCCCCAGTATTCCCTCACTGGTAGTGCTCTCCATCAGCCTAGCTAACGGACTGTTGTCCATGACTGAGGGTGCTGGAAGTGGAGTTTTGTTCTAGAGAAGGTGTAGAAGGGGGAGCCTCCATTTTGCTTTTTGCCCATGTTTCTTTTCTCTCGTGTTTGTGTAGAAAGGTGTAGGTATTGTATTTTTAATTAAGTCTAGACTGAAGGTTTTTGTTTGGGAGTTGGGAGTGGCGGTCGGGGGGGGGGGATCTTTACATTTACATTTAGGGCATTTAGCAGACACTTTTATCCAAAGCGACTTACAATAAGTACATTTGTCATAAGAAGTGAAACAATATATCGCTGTCGGTACAGTAAAGATGTTCATAGAACCAAGTGCCAGTACTAATAATCGCCCATTCCCCGTATACAGCAGTGATAGCAGCTACTGCAGTTGTTACACAATTAAGTTCTATGAATAAGTACAATGCACATTAAGTGCGTACAATAAGTGCGCACATTAAGTGCCAGGACATACAACATGTGTACAATCTTTCTGGTTGTGCATGGCCTTGGCTACCCTGAAGCCGTTTCCTTCACTCTTACTTCCTTACTGTAATTCATATGGGATCAAATAAACCCTTCATTCCTTGATAGGTGCCTGGTTGTGATGCATCATTTCGGTCCCTTTCTGCGGTGTGACCTACCACGTCTATCACTTTAGGGTTGTAACAGTACCATCACTGACTATTATTATCTTTGATAATCATGAGTTGGATACTTTATTCATCCTAGAGGAGAATTGAGGAGTCATCACAGCTAACATAAAACAATTATTTTGATAATTATGATAGAGTAAGTGATAAAATAGTTAAAACACCAGCATTCAAAAATGGAAAACCGTTTTATCCAATAAGCTAAAACAGGACCAGAAGATGTCTCCTTTCCTCCTGATGAATGCGAATGCGGCATGTCTGCAGAGATGGTGTAATATGAGCTGCTGTCTTATCGGCATGCCCCGAGCAATGCCCTAATTATGGAGGCATGCTCTATATTTACGGCAGATATCCAGAGTCCACGGATCTAGATATCTCTAAATGTGGTATTTGTGTCAGTGAATTGCAGTCTTAACTACCTAATTAAAAAGTATGGAAGAGTGATGAGTCGTAGTTAAGGGTTCCAATCATAATAAATTAAAGGGTTGCATGAATGGCACAAGATTTAAAAAAGCGTTTGAAAAAACATATTAGACCATACGTATAAATAAAAGTCTTGAGCGCTACAAAGATCAATGGTTCATGCAACTGTTAGCATCCAAACCTATTTATGAACTGGTAAATTCACTTCCTTATTCAAGTATACCTGTGTTCCATTAATAAAACAGAGATAGTTATCAGTAAAAATTCAATGTACAGCCAAGATGGTAGGGCATGCTAATAACAGTGTTTGTCTGGTAGCATCCCTATAGGGTTAGAGTGTTTCAATTAGCACCGCTTCTAACACCACAACAAAGTCATTGTGCTGTTTGCTGTTTAGCCTTTGTTTGAAGAATGAGGTTGAGAGAGTGAAGTGGACAGATTAAGTGTGTGTGTGTGTGTGTGTGTGTGTATGTGTGTGTGTGTGTGTGTGTGTGTGTGTGTGTGTGTGTGTGTGTGTGTGTGGTGTGTGTGTGTGTGTGTGTGTGTGTGTGTGTGTGGTGTGTGTGTGTGTGTGTGTGTGTGTGTGTGTGTGTGTGTGTGTGTGTGTGTGTGTGTGTGTATGGTGTGTATCGTATGCTTCATTTATTTATTAAATGACTGTTAAACTGTACATGTTTGTTTATCAATTGACCTCCTCAGGTGTGTCACTTCAGGGGTACAGGGGTGTGAATACAGTCACCCATGGGGATTAACAATTCTCCTTATGTTTGTGAACCTGAACAGACAAACAGAAATTCCCTGCATTCACAAATGCACAGTGGTTCAGCTTAGCATTGGATAAACTGTACTACCGTCACAGTGACTGCTGCCCTAATCCCTTTTTGCCGCTGTAATAAAGCTTTTCACAAAGCCATAGAGTGGCGGATCCTGCTCAGCGCACCTCCCTTTCCTCTCCCTTCTCGCCGACTCTCTCCTCTCCTCATCGCTCATCTCTCCTTCTCCATCTCTCATAGCTCCTCTCTCCTGGCTCCTTATTCCTTCGCTCGATTCCTGACCAGTTGTAACGGATCTCTTTCAGCTGTCCATCAGCGTCTTATCAGAGGAGTCGCATCTGTTACCTATGGAAGCTGATTGACGTATCAGGTTAGGTCATCAAATTCAAGATTCGACAACGAAATTGAACTGCAGAGTGGTTCAGCCTCAGTACACCACAGGGTTTATTTCGTCTGTCCTCGTTTTGCGTATTAACAGCCATTCGCACCATCCAGTGTCTGATCGTCCAGAAGGCGTTGGCACTGTGCAAAAGTTCACGGTTCCACCTCACTGGCCAGGAGTCTCATGTCCTTACAGATGTGTACTGCGACTTCAGGGCACACGCAATAGTGCAGTATATGTGACCATATGCTCTCATGCTATATACTATACAACAGAGTGGTCAACCTGTGGCACTGAGCCTCTCTCAGCAGCACACAGCGACTGACCCGGTTGGAGTGCTTGTTGCTGGCGTTGGAGCAGTCCTCCCCCATGCAGCTCAACCAGGAACCCCCAGGCAGTGACCAACCTCAGAGAGCTGGAGGCTGGTGGAGGCAGTGACCAACCTCAGAGAGCTGGTGGAGGCAGTGACCAACCTCAGAGAGCTGGGGGAGGCAGTGACCAACCTCAGAGAGCTGGAGGCTGGGGGAGGCAGTGACCTCCCTCAGAGAGCTGGTGGAGGCAGTGACCAACCTCAGAGAGCTGGAGGCTGGTGGAGGCAGTGACCAACCTCAGAGAGCTGGAGGCTGGTGGAGGCAGTGACCAACCTCAGAGAGCTGGTGGAGGCAGTGACCAACCTCAGAGAGCTGGCGGCTGGTGGAGGCAGTGACCAACCTCAGAGAGCTGGAGGCTGGTGGAGGCAGTGACCTCCCTCAGAGAGCTGGACGAGGCAGTGACCAACCTCAGAGAGCTGGAGGCTGGGGGAGGCAGTGACCAACCTCAGAGAGCTGGGGGAGGCAGTGACCAACCTCAGAGAGCTGGAGGCTGGGGGAGGCAGTGACCAACCTCAGAGAGCTGGTGGAGGCAGTGACCAACCTCAGAGAGCTGGTGGAGGCAGTGACCAACCTCAGAGAGCTGGTGGAGGCAGTGACCAACCTCAGAGAGCTGGAGGCTGGTGGAGGCAGTGACCTCCCTCAGAGAGCTGGACGAGGCAGTGACCAACCTCAGAGAGCTGGAGGCTGGTGGAGGCAGTGACCAACCTCAGAGAGCTGGGGGAGGCAGTGACCAACCTCAGAGAGCTGGGGGAGGCAGTGACCTCCCTCAGAGAGCTGGTGGAGGCAGTGACCAACCTCAGAGAGCTGGAGGCTGGTGGAGGCAGTGACCAACCTCAGAGAGCTGGAGGCTGGTGGAGGCAGTGACCTCCCTCAGAGAGCTGGAGGAGGCAGTGACCAACCTCAGAGAGCTGGAGGAGGCAGTGACCTACCTCAGAGAGCTGGAGGAGGCAGTGACCTCCCTCAGAGAGCTGGAGGAGGCAGTGACCTCCCTCAGAGAGCTGGAGGAGGCAGTGACCTTCCTCAGAGAGCTGGAGGAGACTGGGCGAGGCAGAAGTATTGGTGCATTGAAGAGCGACAGCCCAGTGTAAGACAACATTTTGTCTTTAGGTCTACTGTTGAGGGCCCTCTATGGTCCAACCAGACGCTGCTCTCAGACCTCTTCCACATGAATGTGTCTTGTAGCTTCAGGCCTGTCATATGGAGTAGACAACACCATAAAGAGCTCTATCTGCCTCCACTTCTCAACCTTCAGCCCGTTCTCCATGCAGTGTGTTGGGGGGGGGAGGATGGGGTGGGTGTGTTCCCCTCACCCTCCACCCCGGAGGGGATTCCACTCTGTTTCTGTGTTGGATCAGTGACCTTGAAGCCCGTTTCATTCCATGGAGGATGTAAAACAGGATGAATTCAGTGCTCTGGCGTGCTAACCAGGGGTTAGTCTTGTTTCACTGCTCAGGCTGTGACAGGACCCCCTTGTGCCCTGGTTGATGCAGGGCAATAGACCTTTACATTTACATTCATGGTCATTTGCTGAGGCTTTTGTCCAAAGCAGCTTACAACCATTCATTCACACATTGACAGACGGCAGAGTCGACCACGCAGGGCGACACCCAGCTCGTCAGCAGCGGTCAGAGTGAGGTGTTTCCATCAGGGAGACCGCGACAGTCGCAAGGAGGAGCCAGGGATCGACCTAGCAACCTTCCAGTTACCAGCCAACCCGCTCTACCTCCAGAGCTACTGCTGCCCCCAGATCACTAACCCTAGCACCAGCACCTTTACCTGGATCATTGATTCTATTCACCTTTCTACCCATACTGGAAAGTCATTAAACCATGGGAGACACATGTCGTAGCGGACTCACTGAGTCCAGGCTGGGAAAACCGCCGGAGTCTCAGAAGCACTTTATAGTTAAGCGCTCGTGAATGTGGAGTATTCCATTTGATTACCTGATCCGTCCACTCCAGTTCCACAAGTAATAGATCTGGTCCTGGGTAACCACGGTTGCTTTAGTGATGCAGCGCTCCACCGTCCCAGGGCACTCTCTCCACTGCCTTCTCTTTACTCGTTGACAGGAGGAGGATTGCGTCTCCAATGAACTCAGATGGCGGCTGGGAATGGAGAAAAGCTATACTATGGATGGCGGAAGGACTGAAGACCAGGAAAGATCGGAAAACCAAACCGGCCAATTCTCTACAACCCAAACTATTAGCTGAGGTCATCATTGAATTTTCCACCTATCACAAAATGTCCATACCCACACTATACAAATACAGGACATTTTAATACAATGGGTTCCAAGGATGTCCACTATGTGATGTCCACTGGGTTTTGGCTTTGCTTTTTGTATTTTGAAATATTGTATATTGTCTAAAACAGTGCGTACCCTGATTGTTCTCTGAAGTTCCAAATGTATATGCTTGTAAGGTTGAATTGTTGTCATATGTGTTACTTATGGAGTTGGTCAGACTCAGGAAAATGTTTAAGGACAGCTGGAAGTTTTCTGGTTTGGCAAATGTGGCTACATCTGGGGTTCACCCCCACAATCATGAGAGTAGAGGCATGCGTGTGTCTGTGTGTGTGTGTGTGTGTGTGTGTGTGTGTGTGTGTGTGTGTGTGTGTGTGTGTGTGTGTGTGTGTGTGTGTGTGTGTGTGTGTGTGTGTGTGTGTGTGTGTGTGTGTGTGTGTGTGTGTGTGTGTGTGTGTGTGCGTGCGTGCGTGTGTGCGTGTGTGGGGGGGGCAGAGGGAGAGCGAGAGAGAGAGCGTGTGTGAGTTAGGTGTGTGTGAGTTAGGTGTTCACTGTGGTCTGAAATATATTCATAGCCTTTGGCCAGGCTTTGACTTTCAACAACACTTTTGGTAAAACCAATACCATAATACTCTTTCCCGCCCAACCACCGCTGTCAAACCCCCCCCCTAACCCTGCTTCAGGGCGTCCCTCAGCCAGGTGGTTCTGTATATCCTCCATTCCCTGTGAATTCACTCATGTTTCCATGTGATAAGAAAAACAAATGTAGCCATTAGTAATTTGGGGAATAATTGAATTGGCAGCCTAGTGAGGCCTTATCTGGCTGGCTCTCCATGTGTACCAGGGGGGCACCATGCACAACAGGCCCAGGATGGAGGCTCTTGACCCCTGCTCTTCCCTGGAGCACGTCCTAGAGAACCGCATGCACCGGGCCCTGCATGCTAACAGCTGTCTATGTCTGTGTGTGCATCTGTGTGTGTGTGTGTGTGTGTGTGTGTGTGTGTGTGTGTGTGTGTGTGTGTGTGTGTGTGTGTGTGTGTGTGTGTGTGTGTGTGTGTGTGTGTGTGTGTGTGTGTGTGTGTGTGTGTGTGTATATGTGTGTGCTTGTGCATGTGTGTGTTTTTGTGCGTTTGTCTACATGTGTGCGTGCATGTTTGTATGTACGTGTGTGTGTGTGGGTGGGTGCGTGCGTGTGTGTCGTGTGCGTGGGTGTCTGAGTGATGGGTACTAAATCCCCCCAGGGCATCAAACTGTATTCTCAATGTGATTGCCCGAAGCGGGGTCAGAGCATGGTAAGGTCACTGCATAGGTCTGCACACAGTGACAGCCACACATATAAGACAGACAGGCCGGGAGGGTGGCAAAGATAACACACACAGAGACACAGACACTGACGCATATACACATATACACATACACATACACATACACATACACATACACATACACATACACATACACATACACATACACATACACATACACATACACATACACATCCATACACAGGCGCATGCACTGCTAGGCAGCCTCAGTGAATTGTGACCCTGTCCAGTTACCATGGCGATGTGGGTATTATCCATCTGCCGCTTTGCTTTTGTTCTGAGCGAGCTGATGAGGGTGCCGGCGGCTGGTAAACACACGTGCTCCTCCATTAGGCTGCTGTACACGGCTCACTGCTGTATAAAGCTCACTGCTGTACTCAGCTCACTGCTGTACACAGCTCACTGCTGTACACAGCTCACTGCTGTACACAGCTCACTGCTGTACACAGCTCACTGCTGTATAAAGCTCACTGCTGTACACAGCTCACTGCTGTACACAGCTCACTGCTGTATAAAGCTCAGTGCTGTACACAGCTCACTGCTGTATAAAGCTCACTGCTGTATAAAGCTCACTGCTGTACACAGCTCAGTGCTGTACACAGCTCACTGCTGTATACAGCTCAGTGCTGTATAAGCTCACTGCTGTATAAAGCTCACTGCTGTATACGACTCACTGGGGCTGCAGAGAGCTGGCACGGAGACAGGGGAGAGAAAGGGCAAGAGAGCTCGGGAAGGAGAGGGAAAGAAAAGAGGAGTAAATCGAATAAAAGTATTGAAAGAAGGATTTGATGGAGAGATTATTTAGGCAGAAATAATGGAACCAGAAAGAGAACGTATGTATGTGGTGTGCGTCTTGATAGTGTGGCGTATAGATAGGGAGATGCAGTGGTCTCAGGAAACTCCTTGCTGGAGTTGACATAGAACTGGTACAGGTCGATGGTGGGACTGGTACTGTAACATACCTGCCTTTTTAACCTTTACTGTAGTGTTTAACACTGGTTTAGTGTTAAAGGTGTGCCATTCTAACCATATTTCTTCTGTCCAATACTTTTTTTTTTATATTATCCTAAACACTAGATTTGTTCAGTGTATCTTTGTCTTTTATGTGTATATATATATTTTGAGAAAACTTCCTTAGTATCTATACAAGTAGATCAAGGACAATATTTGGAAAATCGTGAGCTATTTTTCAAATATGTGCAAAATATACTGTACTGGATATATATATACTGTAGATGGACATTAAACATTAAACCGATAGAAGAAGGTCTTGATCAAGAAAAAGAAAAGGATTGCTCTTGATATAACAGAAATTATTAAAAAATCAAAATCAATTCTGGTGAGCTTGAAAGACATCGCTGTGCCCGTGGGCTGTGATCTATAACCATCTGGCCTCAATCACAGACAAAGTCCTTCATGGCGAATGGTCCCACATGGGCCTTTTGCACATTCAACAACTCCTTCCAGACAATATGTGCAATGTGCGCGCCCACTCAGGAAGAGTGTGGGGAACTTAATACGACCTGGCACACCATACAATAAGTAAGCAATTATTGTATGTTGTACGTCCTGGCACATAAAAATAATACTTAGCATTGTGTAGCATCTTATCCTAGATATCTTTGTGGTGTACGGGGAATGGGTTAACCTAGCGAATGTTTGTGTTTGGCGCTTGATTCTACGAACATCCTTATTGTACCGACAGCGACATATTTTTTCTTATTTTCAATTTCTTCATTGTTTCTGCTAAATGCTCTTAATGTAAATGTCATGTTCCCAGTGTGGAGAGATGCAAACACCTCTGCTCTCACTTCCACATATAGCCTCCTCCTCTCAGCTATCGATTGCTGTCACTTGCTATTTGCATATATAGCGACCCTGTCATCTTAAATGCCATTACTGTGCCATTCAGAGAGATACATTATGGATGTTAAGATATGCTCTAATATGAACAAGAGATCAATGGTGTCATTAGATGTCAGTTTGGGTCATATTGCGTCACCTTGAATAAATCATGCTTGTGTTGTGGGTCTAGGATCACAATTTGTACTCTCAAATATTAATTAACCATCTTTCACACACACAGACAGACAGACACACACACACACACACACACACACACACACACACACACACACACACACACACACACACACACACACACACACACACACACACACACAGACAACGACACACACACACACACACACACACACACACACACACACACACACACACACACACACACACACACACACACACACACACACACACACACACACACACACACACACACACACACACACACACAGAGACAAACAGTATACAGACATTTGTATGAAAAATTACTACAATTTTTGGCGTAGCAGTCAATCCAATACTGTCTGATGAATAGGCCTATGAATCCAATAAATATGATGTTACATATATTATGCATATATGAAAACTCATTATTTTATGATATAATGATAACATTATAAAATAATAATACATATATTATTAATAAATTATATTAATACAATGACATCATAGGCTATGATGTTTTATTTTTTATGTTTTAACTATGATTTTATCTGCCATTGGACTGCAGATAGATAATGCTAGTAAACTAGCCTTTCTGTTAACATGCTAACAAAATAAACCAATAAATGACACTTAGCTCGGTTCCAACCCCAAAAAAGTACATCTCTCGGTCAGCAGCGACCTGGTGGTGACTGCTTCCCAGGTCGGATGGCTGTTACATCACTGTTTTGCATACTTTTACGGCATGGACATTTACTATTGTATCTGTTTCTCCGTTGTCAATACACAAACTAATTTCGACAAATGAATTAGAAAGTCATCCCAATGTCTGCTGAATAGTGAGCAGGTCAGTACTGTCTGATGCAGCATCAGCACCGTCAGCAGCGGTCTGGTCCACCTTGGAATAATTCGCAGACGCCGGGGGCGTGGTCTACTGACATCAGCACTGCCGTACTACAGTGTTCAGCGCGACGACTGTCTGGTGGACCAGCCACGCATGTTTTCTGATGGCTTATATGGACGTCGGGGTTTTTATTATTGAGATTTATGTAAAGTGTATCGATGAACAATTTTGTTAGCGTTACCCGCGAAGGAAAGAATATAGAACTCGCCAGTGCAACTGCAAAGGTGAGTTTTCTCCGTGTTTTTGCTCGCAGACTGTGGCAGACAGACACGCAGGCGAGTTGCCGTGCGCGCTGTCTGCCCTGAAGTTCTTATTCGCCTCGTCATGTTTGTAATTGATAGGCGCTCTGTCTGGGAGAGATCAACCAGCAGGGAGATATTCTGTGTCAAAATGACCTACTTTGTATTAAATAACACTTTATACCTTGTGTTACCTGATGTGTAGATTGCTTTAGGATTCATTTTTGGTCACTTTGTGATGAGTGTGTGCAGGTCCCATCTCCATGCATTATGAATAATAATTTCATTAATCATATATTTATATAGCTAAGCTATATCTCTATAATCTATATAGATATACATCATTATTATCTATATATCTATATATATATGTAGGCCTATATAGATATATATATTTTTTTTATTCGATTTATATATAAAATATCACTATCCTAAATGTGTGCTGTTATAAAACATGTGACATTGTAACTTTATTGAAGTTTCAGGTGTCTGGCTGAGGCTGTGGGACGCGTGAGGGGGTGCCTGCGTTGGAGGGGCAGGCAGGGAGCTGGGTGCGCATGAGGGTGCACCAACAACAAGCCAAAATTCTGCACTGCAGTGGATTTCCTCAGGTGTGCCCGTCTTCGTCGTCGTCGTCGCATTCGTCACCCCTGACGGACTGCGCCATGGTCCGACGCCCCTAACTTTCTCCTTCTACGTCGCCATTTTTATAATTCATTTTTAAAACACTGCAGACGGTGGGGTGGGGGCCGGCAGCTGGGGACGGTGTCTGGGTCACCTCATCCTAGAGAGGAAGGATGCCACGCTGGTCTTTGGGGACCCCCTCCCTTTCTTCTCTCTCTCCACTGCAGACACAGTGAGGTGGTGGTCTGTCTGGCTCCAGTCTGCCATGTGCTGCGCCGGGGGCAGAGCAGCGAGCCGTACGCCGCTCCCCTGTCTGGGAGCCGGACGCTTTAGATGTGTTAGGGTCCGATCAACCTCACGACTAATCGCGGCCAAAAAGAATAATCTCTTTTTATCCGCCATGTCCGCGTAGCTTTGAATAGCTTGTGATTTTACCAAAGCTTTATTTCTACCGAGAAGAATCAGCTTTTTGATAAAACAGATTTTTTTTTTTCCTGCAGTAGACGCAAACCTTGGAACCAAAAGCATCAGCGATCAGGTCTTCTTAGTGGTTTTCTACGGATCTACTGTGCGCTCTCCCAAGGCGTCCTCAACACAAAACATCTCAGGCGGCTTCACAAGCTTCAAGGAGGCTCAGGTTCTACCTCAGGGATCCCTTCCAGGATTTTTTACTAACTCCTGTCCGTGCACACATATATATTTTCTTCATCGATAAACCCCCTCTTCCAGAACAGTTCTCAGACCTCCTCGGTGCCCAGGGCTGCTCCCACCCTCCCCATGAGCTGGAGGGTTCGCCATGGCGTCTGAGAGCTTCCAGTACAGAGCTCTGTTCGAGTACAAGCGGGAGCGCGGCGACGACATCGGCCTGCAGCCCGGGGACACGCTGACCGTGGCCAAGGCCTCGCTGCTCCAGGCCCCCGCTACGGGCCCCGGGCCCCCGGCCTACCAGGACGGGGACGAGAGGAGCCCCCGGGGCTGGCTGCACGGCACCAACGACCGCACCAAGGAGACGGGCGACTTCCCGGGAACCTTTGTGGAATACGTGGGCGCGGTGGTGCTGAGGGCCGGCCCGCCCTCCAGGTCCCGGCCCTGGACCCCCGGAGGGCCTCAGACCGCCACGGGGCCCCAGACGCCCGGCGGGCTCTCCGCCTCAGGTAGGAACCCCGCCTCGCTCTCCGGCCAAACGTTGTTGTAAAGGGATTTGTGGTGGTGTTCGCCGGCTCCAAGGTCCCCGTTCACCAAATGTCTGATGAGGCCGCCGTAGGTACGATCCCCGAGTCGGAAAGAGAGAGAGCGCACAACAGAGCGCAACAGAGCACCACTTTGAAACTAAACCAAAAAATAAAGAATCCCCTCCTCCCCCCATTTGCCTGCCATCGTGAAGCGCTCCATTTAACGCACCACGTGTGTTTGACAGACAAGATGGATCCCCCCGAAGCATCAATGGAGGAGGAGAGGCCCTGATTGGTTTGAACTAACCCGGGAGCACCTCAACTCTAAGTGGTCCCACGCAGATGCAGGCGCAGTCGACCTGAAACTGATCACACGCCTTCAGCGTTTCACTCAAATGGCTGAAGGATGGCTGGGCCATTTCCATCTCAAATGTTAGCTCTTAAACGGTCTACAGCACCTTTAATCATACATCCACTTCGCTTGTCATGCTTAGCCTGGCCTCTGTGTATAGTAGGACGCAAGGCTGTGTTCCCGAGTACGATAGAGCAGAGCAATGCCAGTGTGTTCCTATGCTGCCACCCTTGTCTTAGCTTGAATCACCGGCCCAACAAGGCCAAGGGTTTGGTACGTTTGCTCCATGACACTGACTGGGACCATTAGTTTGGGGTCGACCATTATAGTGATAATTGTTGTTTAACTTCAAGTCTCGTGTTTACATCAAAGAAAAACAAGTATAACATTTGAAATGTTATGAATGGAGTTTGGGAAAAAGGTTTGCTGAACTATCTGAAACTCAAATGTGAATACCAGTATTCACATTTGTCCCTCACTGGAATTGCATTGAAGTCTTTACGTGGCAAGGCGTGCAGCCACATACATAAGAGTGTTTTTCTTGTTCAATTGACTACGATATTCTCCTCTCCCTAATACTCAGGCTGGGTTCATACCATCATGATATTTGTGGAAAAAATATTTTTTATGTTTGCTCAAATGTATCCTCACATCCCTTTTTATTTTAGTCCAAGGCTGAGAGTGAATCTGTCCAAGGATAACGCTATAACAATTTCAAAGGATATTGCAAAACAAACCTCGCCATTTAAAAGGCTATTCTCAACACTGGAAGCTTTGATTAGTGTTTTTACAGGCATGGTGTGGTGAGCTCTGGTTGAATCCTGGTAGGAGCCATACTCTGGAGCTAAAGAACCCCTCCTTGTTTATTGCTCTCCATTTGCTAAATGGGTCAGACGGACAGCAGTGTTCTCTCCCTCCATTCCTCTCCCTCCATTCCATTCTCTCTCTCTCTCTCTCTCTCTCTCTCTCTCTCTCTCTCTCTCTCTCTCTCTCTCTCTCTCTCTCTCTCTCTCTCTCTCTCTCTCTCTCTCTCTCTCTCTCTCTCTCTCTCTCTCTCTCTCTCTCTCTCTCTCTCTCTCTCTCTCGCTCTCGCTCTCTCTCTTTCTGCCTTATCGCCCTATATCGCCTTAGCATAAACAAGATATAACCTTTTGGTTTTGGGTGTACACTCCCCCCCCCCTTAACAGTCTTCCCCCTCTCTCTCATCTCCCACCCCGGTTAATCCCCTCGCTACATTATTATGTGGTTACAAGACTTCAAAGCATGCTTTTCCATCTAGCTAGGCCAGCCCTCTTCCCTGCCGCCGTCTCTATCCTCTCCCAGCACCCTGCATTAGCACAAGGCTGTGTTTGTCCTGAATAATTGATTGGCTGGCGAGCTTGCGTCCTGACATGCCACAGTCCTGCAGCCACCAATCAGCCACGGCAGAGTGCTAGCCGACACGGTGCGGCGCGGCACCACTCCTCCGAGGCTAGGCTAGGCTAGGCTAGGCTAGGCTAGGCTAGCTGAAGCACAGGGCTCTGGATGGAAGCGTGATGCATTTAGAGAGACGCTTCTGACCAATTGCTCCTAATCAACCAGCCCCCCCCCCCCCCCCCCCCCACTGCCCCGCCCTCTTATTGATGACCTCACCGCTGGACCGTAACATTATTAATAGGCTCTGCAGGCAGATCATCAGTTAGCGTGACAGCTAATTCCTAGCAGATAGAGTTAGTGCAGGTGTAAATCCAATTATTCTACTGCATGTTGGAAGATGATCTTGATTGGATTGGAGGGAGAGGCCTTGTATATCGCTGATCATCTGTAATATAACAGACTAGTATAAAAAGGATAATACAAACAAAATGTATATTATTATTATTGTATATTAAGTTGTATTAGGTTAAGGTCCTATAAATTGCAGATGTTGAGGAAAACATTTTCTACCAGCTTTTATGAATAATGTAATATTTCACTGTATTATGTTGATGCATAGATTCTGAACACATAGTATTTCCGAGTTACCATGGTAAGAATTTGTACTTTGTACTTCCTTAAATATTTCATAGTTTTTGTGATTTTTTTCAAATATAAATCCATAAATCTCGAATTATAATTTGTTGCATAATTGACTCAGTATTCCCTTATCAAAACGTCTCTTCTTCTTCAAACCATGGTGGAGGGGATTGATAGATTGGACCTCAGATATTGGCCGACACTTCCATTAATCGCTGATATTTTTGTATTGTGATCCTTTATTTAAATTAACATTCATAATATTTAAAGTGATTCATATGACTAATATGATCGCTTGCAACGGTGAATTTATATTTATTGTGTGATTTTGCCGTGTTGTTTAGAACCACTTTAACATGAACAGAGCCAACTGTTGAAGTAATTGACCTACATAACATGAATCACAACTCGGTGGGATATTTTTAGATGGGGATAGGAAACCCTTACGCCTGGTTCAGTCCCAGCAGTCAAAGTGGGGGAAAAGCAACGAAAGAAGAGATGAAAGATTGATAACATGGGCCCTTCCACACATCTCGTCCTTCAGATCTGGTCTCCTCTTCACGGACTGAGTCGTTGCAAAGGGACTCAGGTTCATCTGCTCCGTCTTTGAAGAATGCCAAGAATATAATCTTGTTTCATTCTGACCCGCCATTCCCTATTCTCCTGCTGTGACCCCCGCTGGTAGAGTACAGGCTCACACCGATTGAGGGGTATCTGAGGTGGGGAAAATGCTCTTTGAGGGGGATCAGCTTTCATGAGATCTTTCCCAGGCCCTGAAGAGATCACCGCCAGACCAAAGAGCACAGGAGCGCCTGAATTATTAACCGCTCGCTCGTGTAGTCGTCTTCCTCGCTCCCCGTGCTTCCTCTTCCAGGCTCAGGTCCTCCTCTAGTCCAACCTGCCTCAGTCTCTCTGCGTCCACCATCCCCACCAATCAACCCTAATAGCAGGGTCTACAACGGCCGCCTTCAACCCCTTCATGATCACTTACCCACCGCTATTTCCTCCCTTGATAGTGTGGACCTCCCCAGGCCTGCCCATCACTCACCACACAGGACACCTTCATCAAATGTCCGTTAATGAATCCCTTTAAAGGCGCCTGGCTAGCCTCTGCAGGTACCGCGTGTGCCGTGGTGGGTGGTGGAACCTAAAAGGTCGATGCCACCAGAGTTCGCTCAGAAGCTAACGGTGTTATTCAAATGCGCTGCTGATTGATGATAAGCGGGCTAACGTGATCCCCCCCAGTGTCGATCGTCTCATGATGCCGGTTCACTCTTTGATGTAAATGAGGAAGCTGATTAGATACCAGACATAGATACCCTGACAGGTGCCCGTGTGTGTGCGTGCGTGTGTGCGCTGTGTGTGTGCGCGTGTGTGTGTGCGCAGGGTTGATTGATGTAATCAAGGACGCGTGCCGAAGCTCTGCAGCCCCAGATAATGACTAGAGAGAGAGAGAGAGAGAGAGAGAGAGAGAGAGAGAGAGAGAGAGAGAGAGAGAGAGAGAGAGAGAGAGAGAGAGAGAGAGAGAGAGAGAGAGAGAGAGAGAGAGAGAGAGAGAGAGAGAGAGAGAGAGGGAGGGGGAAGGAGGGAGGAGAGGGAGGGAGGAGGAGGGAGGGAGGGGAGGGAGGAGAGGAGAGAGAGAGAGAGAGAGAGAGAGAGAGAGAGAGAGAGAGAGAGAGAGAGAGAGAGAGAGAGAGAGAGAGAGAGAGAGAGAGAGAGAGAGAGAGAGAGAGAGAGAGAGAGAGAGAGAGAGAGACACAGAGAGAGAGAGAGACGTGTCGACCAGCAGCTAGCGGGGATAAGCCTCACTTGGAGGCTGGCTGAGGGGTGGGGGTCTCTGGGAGGGGGGATCCATCGGCCCAACAGGCTGAGGCTCGGCCTAACCACCTGGTTGGTGGATTCAGATGTACCTCAGCTACCTCGATAGCCCTCCGCTGTTTGACCGTATCGGGGCAGGACGGCTGGCGGCTGCAGGGCCTCGCGGCCCCCAGGACAAACCGGCCGGAGGTCCGGGTGGGAGGAGCGGGAAGGGGGGGGGGGGGGGGGGATGCTCCTGCTGCCGGGGTCGTGGCACGATAACGATGTTACTTTTGCAAGAGAAAATCTGTGTGTGTGTGTGTGTGTGTTGGTGTGTTGTGTGTGTGTGGTGTGTGTGTGGTGTGTGTGTGTGTGTGGTGTTGTGTGTGGGTGTGTGTGTGTGTGTGTGTGGTGTGTGTGTTGTGATGAAGAGCAGGAAACGCTTTGGATGTCTTCATACCTCAATGTCAAGATAAACTCGGAGAGATGAAATCTCCTAGTTCCCTTCCCTAGTACCTAGTTCTCTTCCCCGGCTGGTCGTCTCCCTTGGCTCGCTAGGCCCCGGTCTGCTGTCTTTCATCTCCACGGCCGCCCCTGGCCTCCTCCTCCTCCTCCTCCTCCTCCTCCTCCTCCTCCTCCTCCTCCTCCTCCTCCTCCTCCTCGCTCTGCTCTTTCTCTTCTACTTTGTTTGGAGCCGTCAGGAAGAAAGAGATCTCTGAGTTTGCTTTCCGGAACGTTCTTTAACGGGACTTGTGAGTCCTATCACGTACTCTGTCTCAGGGTTATATTTGATGTGGAGACGTTGGTCGTGTGTGTGTGTGTGTGTGTGTGTGTGTGTGTGTGTGTGTGTGTGTGTGTGTGTGTGTGTGTGTGTGTGTGTGTGTGTGTGTGTGTGTGTGTGTGTGTGTGATCCTCCTGTCCTATTTCAGTATGCGTCTCCCATATGGAATAATGTCTAGGGGGAGGAGAGATCCTTGGCAACTATTCACTTCTCTTGGTTTATCTTCTGTATTTATAGGATCTACATCTTTCTTTGTGTATTCACAAACACCCACATGCACACGCACAACAAGCACCCCCGCCCCGGTGAGATGAGCCGCGCGCCGTGCCTCGCGGTGCAGAGCCGTCCGTCTGGTGCGTGTGTGCGTGGCGTTCTTCGCCCCGAGACGAGCGGCGTGATAATTAGCTCGTCTTCGCCCGCCGCCGCCGCCGCCGCCTCTTAGAGACGCGCCGCGACCTCGGCAACCCGAGGCAATTTGCGCTGTCAATTATGTTACACTTTAATGAACTTTGCGGAATTACGCACCATTTGCTCTTTTGACATTGAGGCAGCGAGACAACGCGCCCGACTTATGCGCTGTACGCCGCTGGAATGATGATGGAGTGGTGGAACGTTGCTCTTTGCTCCACACAGGTAAACACTTGACAGGATAGTGTGTGTGTGGTTTTGTGCCGCTGATGTCGATTAGTCGATGAGGTGTCATATCCCCCCCCCCAACACACACACACACACACACACACACACACACACACACACACACACACACACACACACACACACACACACACACACACACACACACACACACACACACACACACACACACACACACACACACACACACACACTCCAGCAAGCTCTTACTCAACCACTCATTCTGCAATTACAACTTCAGAAGATCAGACCTAGGCACATACTCAACTGTAACTACATGGTCACAGTCATAGACTCACAAACATGCATGTGGACACACACACACACACACACACAAACACACACACACACACATGCACACACGCTTACTCACTGTGTACAGCGCTTTAGGTGTCTTAAAAATACAAGACGACCGCTATGCAAATTTGTTTGACATTGAAGATATTCAGCTTTGGCCTCATTCCAAAGAATTGTTCTTGTTTCAGTAGTTTATGTTTGGCGTGACATTATGTTCAAGTCAAGTCCAGTGTATCCATGTAGCCGCTGATCCCAGGAAACAAACCGAGCGATGACCATCAGGCCATAATGGCCTGATGGTCGCTCAACAAGCAAAGCGTTTCAGTAAACCCACGTATCCCCATCATTAACGGGGACAACCGCACATCAACACCTTGACATCGACAACAGTGTGGGCAGCATGCAAATGCTGTCAATCCCTCAGGTTTTATTGTTTTTATGTAGAAATCAATAAATAATATATATTTAAGTGTGTGGGGAGGTGAGGTTTATCTCCGCTGTTTTGAAAGTCAATTACCGAAGGACCGGAGTGTGGTGTGTGAAGGTGATGAACCGGCTCTGGAGAGGAACGGCACATAAAAACATACATGGAGGAGAACAAATAACTGAGCAGGCAGAACGACGAGGGCGGTGAAGCAGGAGCGGACCCGCGGCGGGAGATGCCTCCCCGTGGTGAGGCTGTGGTTTGTTGGCTTGTGGTTCTCCTGCTGGACGGGAGCAGTCAGGGGGAGGCGTCCCGCTCAGGGACACCTCGACGCTCCGCTAGGAGGAGCCGGGAATCGAACCAGCAACCTTCCGGTCACCAGCCGACCCGCTCCACCTCCTGAGCTCCTGTCGACCCGTCCCATCGCCGACCCGTCCCACCAGAGCCTCTTAAAGGGGGCGAGAACTGTGGAGAGAGAGACCGGGGCGGGAGAAAGAGACCACAGGGGGAGAGAGAGAGACCTGGGGGGAGAGAGAGAGAGACCCAGGGGGAGAGAGAGAGAGAGACCCGGGGGAGAGAGAGAGAGACCTGGGGGGAGAGAGAGAGACCCGAGGGAGAGAGAGAGAGACCCAGGGGGAGGGAGAGACCCGAGGGAGAGAGAGAGAGACCCGAGGGAGATAGAGAGAGACCCGAGGGAGAGAGACCCGGGGGAGAGAGAGAGACCCGGGGGAGAGAGAGAGAGACCTGGGGGAGAGATAGGGAGACCCGGGGGGAGAGAGAGAGACCCGGGGGGGAGAGAGAGAGACCCGGGGGAGAGAGAGAGAGACCCAGGGGGAGAGAGAGAGAGACCCAGGGGGAGAGAGAGAGACCCAGGGGGAGAGAGAGAGAGACCCAGGGGGGAGAGAGAGAGACCCAGGGGGAGAGAGAGGAGAGACCCAGGGGAGAGAGAGAGGAGACCCGGGGGGAGGAGAAGAGACCCAGGGGGAGAGAGAGAGACCAGGGGGAGAGAGAGAGAGACCCAGGGGGAGAGAGAGAGAGACCCAGGGGGAGAGAGAGAGACCCAGGGGGGAGAGAGAGAGACCCGGGGGAGAGAGAGAGAGACCCAGGGGGGGAGAGAGAGAGACCCAGGGGGAGAGAGAGAGACCCGGGGGAGAGAGAGAGAGACCCGGGGGAGAGAGAGAGAGACCCGGGGGGAGAGAGAGAGACCCGGGGGAGAGAGAGAGAGACCCGGGGGAGAGAGAGAGAGAGACCCGGGGGAGAGAGAGAGAGAGACCCGGGGGAGAGAGAGAGAGACCCGGGGGGAGAGAGAGAGACCCGGGGGAGAGAGAGAGAGAGAGACCCGGGGGAGAGAGAGGGCAGACCCAGGGGGAGAGAGAAGACACCGGCGGGGGAGAGAGAGAGAGACCCGGGGGGGGGGGGGGGGAGAGACCCAGGGGGGAGAGAGAGAGACCCGGGGGGGAGGGACAGACCCGGGGGGGAGAGGAGAGAGACCCGGGGGAGAGAGAGAGAGACCGGGGACAGAGAGAGAGAGACCGGGGGGAGGGACAGACCCAGGGGGAGAGAGAGAGAGACCCGGGGGGGGGGGGGGGGACAGACCCGGGGCTCTCTCTGGGGCTCAGCTCTGTAAGTCCTCCAGCTTTTATGTTTCAAGGAAAAGAACAGGAGTGATCAAGTGAAAGGAATCCGGCTGAGCGAGAGGAGCGTGCTTTGCTGCCGTCGTTCCGCCCGCGGTTTATTCGCGCCTATAAAACCACAAGCTTTTTATATCCACACTTTTATGGCGCACTCCTCCTCCTCCCCCTCCTCCTCCTCCTCCTCCCTCCTCCTCCTCCTTCCTCTTCCTCCTCCTCCTCCTCCTCCTCCTCCTCCTCCTCCTCCTCCTCCTCCTCCTCCTCCCTCCTCCCCCGCTCTCCTCTCCTCCTCCTCCTCCTCCTCCTCCTCCTCCTCCTCCCCTCCTCCTCCCCTCCTCCTCCTCCTCCTCCTCCTCCTCCGACTGTACCCTTTAATGGCTCCTGTATTCTATCTAGGCCCGCACATTGCCAGTTGACCTCTGTAATTTCCACCATTTTTCTGGCATAGTAAAAATCATTGAAGTGTTTTTGCTTGTCTCTGAGTTGCCGTGGGCCATTAATGCATATT
>OLKM01001951.1:69684-79684 GCA_900291075.1 Melanogrammus aeglefinus
TTCAAAATTTCCTCTTTATTTTTTTCTACAAGCTTTAGGACCTATCTCCCACCTCAATTTTTCACCGAGAGACGCGCTTCTTATCAGATTTTTTAAATATTTTACACTTTTTAAGATATTATACTTTTAAAATACTATCTTTTTTTTTAACATGACACAAAAAAACACACACAAACACACACACACACACACACACACACACACACACACACACACACACACACACACACACACACACACACACACACACACACACACACACACACACACACACACACACACACACACACACACACACACACACACACACACACACACTCACACACACACTCACACACACACACACACCCCAGCAGTGTAGGGCAAAACATTTGACCTTTCAGAATCATCGGTTCAATTCATGTTACATTTCTGCATTTTTAGCAATGCTTTATGCTTTTACTTCAGCTGTCAGTTTATTTGTTTCCAACCATTTACATTTTCTGCATGTTTACATTGTTAACTCTATTTAGACTTTTGAACTTTTGTTCAAATCCCTTCACTTAATTTAAGCCATTTAACATTTATTTATGTCTTAATCTATGTGGCTTTGTTAAAAAATATTTTCAACCTCACTTTGTACTACAGCACTCACCGCATTTTCTGCAGGAAATTGCATTTTCTAGTTTCCTTTGCTATCTCTCCCTATCTCTCTATCTCTGTCTCTATCTATCGTTCTTTAGTTATTATTAGAGCAAAAGCCAGAGTCAGAACTGTACGCTTGACTTTCTCTTTTTGGGTTATAATTTAATTGTAATAATTACCAAGATGGACACACATAGAAACGTTACATTAGCCGTCGCATTAGCCGCAGCGCCTGGTGAGACGGCACCCATTACTGTAAACATTATGCAACAAGTTCGAATTGAAATCAAGCCCCTCTCCCCTCGTCTGTAAAGTAGTGATGAAAGACGCATGTCCTGTTTTGTATTGCGTAACAATATTCATATTTGTGTAATGTTACGAAAACCTGTCAATAGTATTGAAAGATAAGTAATTTGGGTCACACATCCTCCAAAAGTGCGTTCTGCAACCCAGTTGTGTCTCTGAACAACTCCCACTCAGTCGCTCTACTCAGCCCTCTCTGTCATTGAGACACAGTTTGTCGTTGCTCTTCAGATTCCACTTGTGTTGTGTGTTTTTTTTTCTTTCTATCAGGGAGAGACGCTCTCTCCTCTAAATGACAGTCATTCCCAGTAGTCTGGACGTCCTCCATGCTGTTTGTTGGGTACAGCAGGCGTATGGAGGCCTTGTGGGAGAAGAGATTACCTTTAAATCTATTATAGCTCTGGTTCTCCTCAGCCGCCACTGTGATGGCCCTGTGTGTTCCAGAGCCTGCGACGGGGCTGTAATTATGGAAGCATCCTTTTTCTAAGATTAGTCCCTCGCATGTTGTGCACGGAAAACACCAATTTATCTCTCGCTCTCTCTCACTCGCACTCTCACTCACTTGCTTCCTCTCCTTTGCGCTCTCTTTCTGGTTGCGCTAGTTTTTATCTATGGCTTTTTAATTGAGAGCGGCGATTAGACGACAGTATCTCCCGCACACGGGCGCTAGCGCTCACACGCGGACATGCAATCAAAGTATGCAGTGGAATGCATACGGTATTACCACAGAAAGCACTCACCGAGTGTCTGCTAAGGCTCTGCGTCTCAGTACACACACTCATTTATTTATGGCATAGTAGATGTGAGCGCTATGCTAATTACTGATGAAAATGGAGAAAAGCCGAGCGAGACAGTGTGATGTATCATTAATGGGGAGGGAGATCTTCACTGAGTGGTGATTAGCCATTCCTTCTCGTTCCCTACTCTGGCCTTCTCTTCTCTCTCTCTCTCTCTGTAAACGCCTCAGATGTCATTTCCTCCTTTATTGATTTATTTAACTATTTATTATTTATAAATGTTTTAGTTTTTTATTATTATTAAAAACAAATTCAACCCTTTTCAGTTTGTATTTGTTAAGTACACACACACACACGCACGCACGCACGCACGCACGCACGCACGCACGCACGCACGCACGCACGCACGCACGCACGCACGCACGCACACACGCACGCACGCACGCACCACGCACGCACCACGCACGCACACACACACACACACACCACACACACACACACACACACACACACACACACACACACACACACACACACACACACACACACACACACACACAAAGGATTTGTCCGATTGTTCTGGTCCTGCTCTCTTCAGAGCTCGTCTTCTCTATCCACAGTCGTCTCCCTCTTCTTTATCTCTCCAGTCCATCACTGGTCTGCAGTGCTCAGCTCTTTGTACTGATCGCTGTGTCTCCAGCTCACCATCTCCTCTCCAGGGCGGGTCGCCCTGCTGCATCTCGCTCGAGCTGTCCATAATAAATATGACATGCTGCTTCCCACAGTGCTGCATGCCGCTTCCTATTAATGCCTGCCTGGCGTTATTTACTGGGAAGATGGCCGCAACAGACGTATGGATAATATCGTGGGCTTTAAGCTGCAATGGTGCATTGATGTGTTGACGCCACAATACAAATACATAGCAGGACTACTCGTGCTGCACTATTTCTACTTTTATTTTAGTTTGAGTGTCGTTGATCCAATTGGTCATGGGCCGGAGACTGACTGGTGTGTGTGTGTGTGTGTGTGTGTGTGTGTGTGTGTGTGTGTGTGTGTGTGTGTGTGTGTGTGTGTGTGTGTGTGGTGTGTGTGTGTGTGCTGTGTGTGTGTGTGTGTGTGTGTGTGTGTGTGTGTGTGTGTGTGTGTGTGCGTGCGCGTGCGTGCGTGCGTGCGTGCGTGCGTGCGTGCGTGTCCAGTAACGTTGTTTGTTGCTTTGCTTTTGAGCCTCAGTCTCTTTGTTCTAAAGGGCCTGCTAAATAACATCTAAATGGAACCATAATGTGCATATTGCGCACATGCTATTTTTATTTACCATTTTTCATTTTATTTCCCCTTCTCCCGTCCGCTGAGCGACCCCTGTGTGAGCAGCTCTTAACGACGGTCCTGTTGATGATGTCACTGATGGACCACAGCTCCTCTGGGGCCGCGGAAACGTTGTGCTCCTGACGTCTTAATGGGGCCCTCACTGGGCCCCGCACTGCGGCAACAACACACACGCTCTCTTTAATGGTCTGTCCCCGCTGTAATAGGGTTAGCGCTAAAAGGGTTGTGTAACAGGAAATAAATAAAGCTGGCCGGCACCGTTGGCGACCGCGATGTTTGAGGATTCTTTCGTATTTTATTTTTTCCCGTTGTTTTGCATTTTGTCGCTAACCCTCTCGTCATTTCTCCTTGTCTTCCTCATTCCTTCATCATTCTTCACTCAGACACACTCCTCTGCTCTCCTAATTATTCAGTTCCCGGGGGGGGGGGGGTGTGTGTGTTGTGTGTGTGTGTGTGTGTGTGTGTGTGTGTGTGTGTGTGTGTGTGTGTGTGGGGGGGGGGGGTACCTCTTAGAGCGCTCTTGCTGAGCCAATCGTAGCGCTCTACCCTCAGTAGAGGCTCCGCTCATTGGCTGAATTTCATTCCTTATCGCTACTCTTAAGAATATGAAAGAAAGATCATATCTTCTAGCAGCGAAAATGCATGGGTGTGCAAAAAAAACAAAAAAACAAGTGTTGCTGTTAACATTGGGTTGTGTGTGTGTGTGTGTGTGTGTGTGTGTGTGTGTGTGTGTGTGTGTGTGTGTGTGTGTGTGTGTGTGTGTGTGTGTGTGTGTGTGTGTGTGTGTGTGTGTGTGTGTCACACCATATTATCTCCACCATGCATCTTCTGTGCCGTACCCAGCCATAGCCTCTTTGGGGTATTCAATTATACCCTGTTAGTGGAGCTCTCATGTGCACATGCACACAGAATCATGTGCTCTTGTACATACAATGATGCACGATGCCATGTGCATGCACACACAAGTACACACAAACGCACGCACACACATATACACAAACGCACACACATTTACACACATACACGCATGCACACGGAACCCCTCCTCCCACCCCCCAAACTCTCCCTCAATCATTTACCTTTTCCCGTAAACAAACACAACTATTCCATAGTGGAGCGTGGCTGGTAGGCTTATGGGGTGACACACCATTATCTCTAAATCAATCTCCCCCTCCATCATCTCTCCATCCTTCATCTCCCTCCGTCTCTCATCGAATCACAGGCTAGGGCCCATGTGGTCACCCTGGCCCACTCAGAGAAACAAAACACTGGTATACATCTTGCATTTTCCAATTTAGTCCTCAATTTATCATTTCATTACGAGGCTTTTAAGGCCGAGCGCCTTGCGGGCCTCCTCCACCATCTTTCTGCCATCAATTCTGTTTATTTTCTTGTCTGCATCCAATTGTGGAGGAATCATCTGTTTAACTTAGGTTTGGAGATGGAAAATGTGCTTACGGTATAAAGCCAAACAATCCTTGGGAAAGCTGCTCGCCTACACATTCAGACACCCACACACACCCACACACACCCACACACACACACACACACACACACACACACACACACACACACACACACACACACACACACACACACACACACACACACACACACACACACAAAATACACGCAACACACAGGCAACATCACACAACACACAGACAACATTACACACACGCACGCACGTACGCACGCACGCACGCACAAACACACGCACGCACGCACACACACACACACACACACACACACACACACACACACACACACACACACACACACACACACACACACACACACACACACACACAAAATACACACAACACACAGACAACATCACACAACACACAGACAACATTACACACACGCACGCACGTACGCACGCACAAACACACACATGCACGTACGCACACACGCGCACACACACACACACACATCCATCACCTATCGTCCATGCTGAGGCTGAATTGTAAATGCATTCTCCAGGACTCCAGATTCAGGGTTTATTCCCAGGAAGCCACATGTCGGCTTCTTTGACAGCGCAGGTGGATGGAGGCTGGAAATGCGAGGGCCTCTTGCCCACAAAGGAGAGCCTATGATGGGCTCTAACGGCAGAGCTGACAGCCTGGCCTCTTGGCTCGTCTAAACCCCGGCCAACACCAAATCCCCACAAATCCAGAGCTAGTTAGGACAGATCTGCCGAAGGCCAAGGGAGACGCTTGACCGCCATTAAGACGTGGGAGAGGGGAGTGGGAGGGACGGAGATAGAGGGAGGGAGGTGGAGTGATAAAATGGATTTTAGGAGCCGCGGCAAGATGAAACCCATCACACCGTACCCGATCTGTCCCTCCCGCCCCGTCTGATGATGGGTGCTCAGCTCTGGCGCGCGTTGCGTTAAATCGTTTTCATTTATCTGGGGAGCGTGAGATGGATGGGTTTGGAAAAGGACGGCTAAACCAGCACTCGGCAGAATGCCCTGTCACATCCTGAGTGAGGCCCCCGAGGGGAGAGGCGCTCGGGACCCGGTTTGATTGCAGTCATTTAACAATCGCCAAACGTCTCACTTGCTCTCTCTTTCTCTTTGCTATCTCCCTGAGCTTTGGCCTTTTCTTCTTTCTTTCTATCTTTTTGTGTGCGTGTTGAACGTTGTATTTCCCAGCTGGTATGAGAGCCGTGTGATAGTCTTCTAAACAAAGGTTTAGGGCTCGGTAGAGTCTACCCACATCTTCTGTGTTTCCTTGACCTCTCGTGCGGTGATCAGGCGTGATGGGATCACAGAGGTCTGAAGGGACCTACGGAGTGCACTGTGTCCCCCAGGTCGGCTGCCTGCATAGCTCTTGGTGCTTTCAAAAAGCCTTCCACTACTTGTTACAATATGAATGACTTTTATCTTTATTTCTCTTTTTCCTTTTAAGTGTGAAGATGTTGGCTTGGTGCCCCACAGCCCATCCCAGGCGGCTGTCTCTCCCTTCTCAGTTTGATCCGTATCACTTTCATCGACCTCTGTTTGATTTCACTTTGCTCTACTCTTCCTCAAAAGCGTTTTCAGCTTTCTTTTAGCAACACTCTTCTTCTTCAATTTGCCAGCGCTGGGGAGTTATGTCAAACTTTGTTCTTTTTCATCTCTGCCCCCATTTCAGTCACTCTCTTTCTCAGCTCTGTCACTCTGCCTTTCCATCTCCTCTCAGTTGAACTCCCTCCCCTCGTCCCCCCCCCTCACCCCTTCTCTCCCCTCGTCCCCCTCCACCCTCTCTCCCCTCCCCGCCCCCCCTCACCCCTCTCTCTCCCCTCCCGCCCCCCCTCACCCCTCTCTCCCTCCCCCGCCCCCCCTCACCCCTCTCTCCCCTCCCGCCCCCCTCACCCCTCTCTCCCCTCGCCCCTCCTCCTCACCCCTCTCTCCCCTCGTCCCCCCTCCCTCCACCCTCTCTCTCCCCTCGTCCCCCCTCACCCTCTCCCCTCCCGCCCCCACCTCACCCCTCTCTCCCCTCGTCCCCCCTCACCCTCTCTCCCCTCCCGCCCCTCCTCACCTCCCCCTCCTCACCCCTCTCTCCCGTCTCCCCTCCTCACCCCTCTCTCCCCTGCCGCCCCCACTCACCCCCTCTCTCCCCTCACCGCCCTCCACTCACGCCTCTCTCCCCCCGTCCCCCTCACCCCCTCTCTCCCCTCGTCCCCCTCCTCACCCCTCTCTCCCCTGCCGTCCCCCTCCTCCCCCCTCTCTCCCCTCCCGCCCCCACTCACCCCTCTCTCCCCTCGTCCCCCCTCACCCCTCTCTCCCCTCCCGCCCCCCTCACCCCTCTCTCTCCCCTCCCGCCCCCACTCACCCCTCTCTCCCCCTCGTCCCTCCTCACCCTCTCTCCCCTCGTCCCCCCTCCTCACCCCTCTCCCCCCTCCTCACCCCTCTCTCCCAGTCCCTCTCTTTGAAGATCTTTGCTCCCGCGGAGCCCCCAGCACAGCAGTGGAGATAGCAGAGTGTGGGAAGCTTTTGGGATGTAAAGGAAACTTCAAACTGCAGGCATGAGGGATTGCGGGGGTGAGAATGTGTGTGTGTGAGTGTGTGTGTCTGTGTGAGTGTGTGTGTCTGTGTGTGTGTGTGTGTGTGTGTGTGTGAGTGTGTGTGTCTGTGTGTGTGTGTGTCGTCGTGTGTGTTGTCGTCGGTGGGCTCTGGGGAGAATCGCAGAGCGCTTGGGTTCAGTTGAATCTAGACGTTCAGAGGCGGGACCCGTAGGACTCTCTGTTCCTTCCCACCGTATCTTTAGCTTTGTCTCTTCTCTTAAACGGGGGCTGTGATGGTGTCGTGGCTGTGATGGTGTCGGGGCTGTGATGGTGTAGTGGCTGTGATGGTGTGGTGGCTGTGGTGGCTGGTTTGATGGTGTGGTGGCTGTGATGGTGTGGTGGCTGTGATGGTGTCAGGGCTGTGATGGTGTGGTGGCTGTGGTGGCTGTGATGGTGTGGTGGCTGTGATGGTGTGGTGGCTGTGATGGTGTCGGGGCTGTGATGGTGTGGTGGCTGTGATGGTGTGGTGGCTGTGATGGTGTCGGGGCTGTGATGGTGTGGTGGCTGTGATGGTGTGGTGGCTGTGATGGTGTGGTGGCTGTGATGGTGTCGTGGCTGTGATGGTGTGGTGGCTGTGATGGTGTGGTGGCTGTGATGGTGTGTGGCTGTGATGGTGTCGGGGCTGTGATGGTGTGGTGGCTGTGATGGTGTGGTGGCTGTGATGGTGTAGTGGCTGTGATGGTGTCGGGGCTGTGATGGTATGGTGGCTGTGATGGTGTAGTGGCTGTGATGGTGTAGTGGCTGTGATGGTGTTGTGGCTGTGATGGTGTTGTGGCTGTGATGGTGTCGTGGCTGTGATGGTGTGGTGGCTGTGATGGTGTAGTGGCTGTGATGGTGTAGTGGCTGTGATGGTGTGGTGGCTGTGATGGTGTCGGGGCTGTGATGGTGTCGGGCTGTGATGGTGTGGTGGCTGTGATGGTGTTGTGGCTGTGATGGTGTCGTGGCTGTGATGGTGTGGTGGCTGTGATGGTGTGGTGGCTGTGATGGTGTGGTGGCTGTGATGGTGTCGTGGCTGTGATGGTGTCGTGGCTGTGATGGTGTCGTGGCTGTGATGGTGTCGGGGCTGTGACGTAGCAGCGTAGAGGCCCTTTATATCTCCTACTGATCTGCACTGGTCTGCCCCACACGGCTCACACTGCGGTGACGGAATTAAAGTGAAACTATTGAGTGTGCCAGCTCCATTTGGGAAGCACCGATGACAAATACGATTTGAGTGTGTTTCTGCTTGTGACGTCTGTGTGTGTGTGTGTGGGTGTGTGTGTTGTCGGGGCTGTGATGGGTGTGGGTGGCTGTGATGGTGTCGGGGCTGTGATGGTGTCGTGGCTGTGATGGTGTGGTGGCTGTGATGGTGTGGTGGCTGTGATGGTGTTGTGGCTGTGATGGTGTTGTGGCTGTGATGGTGTGGTGGCTGTGATGGTGTGGTGGCTGTGATGGTGTAGTGGCTGTGATGGTGTGGTGGCTGTGATGGTGTGGTGGCTGTGATGGTGTGGTGGCTGTGATGGTGTAGTGGCTGTGATGGTGTAGTGGCTGTGATGGTGTGGTGGCTGTGATGGTGTGGTGGCTGTGATGGTGTCGGGGCTGTGATGGTGTGGTGGCTGTGATGGTGTGGTGGCTGTGATGGTGTCGGGGCTGTGATGGTGTGGTGGCTGTGATGGTGTGGCGGCTGTGATGGTGTAGTGGCTGTGATGGTGTCGTGGCTGTGATGGTGTGGTGGCTGTGATGGTGTCGGGGCTGTGATGGTGTCGGGGCTGTGATGGTGTCGTGGCTGTGATGGTGTCGTGGGCTGTGATGGTGTCGTGGCTGTGATGGTGTCGGGGCTGTGATGGTGTCGGGGCTGTGATGGTGTGGTGGCTGTGATGGTGTCGGGGCTGTGATGGTGTGGTGGCTGTGATGGTGTGGTGGCTGTGATGGTGTGGGGGCTGTGATGGTGTCGGGGCTGTGATGGTGTGGTGGCTGTGATGGTGTGGTGGCTGTGATGGTGTGGTGGCTGTGATGGTGTAGTGGCTGTGATGGTGTCGTGGCTGTGATGGTGTGGTGGCTGTGATGGTGTTGTGGCTGTGATGGTGTGGTGGCTGTGATGGTGTTGTGGCTGTGATGGTGTGGTGGCTGTGATGGTGTCGGGGCTGTGATGGTGTTGTGGCTGTGATGGTGTGGTGGCTGTGATGGTGTCGGGGCTGTGGTGGTGTAGTGGCTGTGATGGTGTCGTGGCTGTGATGGTGTCGGGGCTGTGATGGTGTCGTGGCTGTGATGGTGTCGTGGCTGTGATGGTGTCAGGGCTGTGATGGTGTCGTGGCTGTGATGGTGTCGGGGCTGTGATGGTGTGGTGGCTGTGATGGTGTGGTGGCTGTGATGGTGTCGGGGCTGTGATGGTGTCGGGGCTGTGGTGGTGTCGTGGCTGTGATGGTGTCAGGGCTGTGATGGTGTTGTGGCTGTGATGGTGTCGGGGCTGTGATGGTGTGGTGGCTGTGATGGTGTGGTGGCTGTGATGGTGTCGGGGCTGTGATGGTGTCGGGGCTGTGATGGTGTCGGGGCTGTGACGTAGCAGCGTAGAGGCCTCATGGCGGTGCCTTCATGGCGGTGGAGGGTCAGGGAGTGAGGTAGAGGGACACATTGTAATATATATATCCTTTATATCTCCTACTGATCTGCAGTGGTCTGCCCCACACGGCTCACACTGCGGTGACGGAATTAAAGTGAAACTATTGAGTGTGCCAGCTCCATTTGGGAAGCACCGATGACAAATACGATTTGAGTGTGTTTCTGCTTGTGACGTCTGTGTGTGTGTGTGTGTGTGTGTGTGTGTGTGTGTGTCTGTCTGTCTGTCTGTCTGTCTGTCTGTCTGTCTGTCTGTCTGTCTGTCTGTCTGTCTGTCTGTCTGTCTGTCTGTCTGTCTGTCTGTCTGTCTGTCTGTGTGCGTGCGTGCGTGCGTGCGTGCGTGCGTGCGTGCGTGCGTGCGTGCG
>OLKM01001951.1:84684-93575 GCA_900291075.1 Melanogrammus aeglefinus
TTTATTTCCTGGGCTCTTTTCAGACGAAGCCATCTTCCACAGCGTACCCACTTTCTCTGCTCCATATTTATCTCAGAATGGATCTCTCTCTCTCTCTCTCTCTCTCTCTCTCTCTCTCTCTCTCTCTCTCTCTCTCTCTCTCTCTCTCTCTCTCTCCTCTCTCTCTCTCTCTCTCTCTCTCTCTCTCTCTCTCTCTCTCTCTCTCTCTCTTCTCTTACTCTCTCTCTCTCTCTCTCTCTGCCCCCCCCCCCTCATCCGCCTGTCTGTCTGTCTGTCCCTCACTCATCCATTTTTTATGGCCATGCTCTGTGAAGCCTTCGCTGTCCCACATGTCTGAGTGGCCCCAGTCGAGCCCCATCCATCTTTAATGTCCCTGGTCCTTAGCGTGGTAGAAACATGGGCAAAACCCCTCACACATACAGTGTGTGAAACCACAGAACCACACACACAGGCCCAGTGTGTGCGTGAGGAACCATCTCTTCATACGTGTGTGTGGGCCTGTACCACGCCGTGCAGTAGGGCCGAGCTCTCTGAGTGGCCAACGACGTGCGTCGCGTCGTAGGTCGCATTGGTCGCGTCGTAGGTCATATTGGTCGCGTCGTAGGTCGCGTCGGTCGCTGTGTTGGTCGCTCGTCTGGCTGCTTTCAGCCGCTGTGGTCGCTGGCTGGCTCGGTCGCTTCCAAAAGTCTATGGACGGTCCTTATAATCAGGTTAATTGCATGTTATTAACGTTTTTTTTTGCAACAGTTGAAGTACCAGAAAGCCATGCTCTCTGGCGAAGCTTCCTAACAGCTCTTTATTTGCAAATATTATTTTATATTGAAGTAGGCCAGGTCTATCAGTAATCAATAAAAAATGCATTAGTTGTAATTTGGGCGTATTCAAATTAATGTATTTTAAATCTTATATATAAATATATTATATATTTGTTATATGTTAAATGTCATTAAGCCTAATAAGGTATATTAATATGCACAAAGCCACTTTGTTATAGATGCTATATTAGTTGTTAATTTGGGCTTATTGAAATAATGTATTTTAGATATTATATAAAGCCTATTTGTTTTGTTAAATGTCATTAAGCCTAATAAGGTATGTTATGTACAAAGTTTTTCGTTATAGAGCGATAGACTTATTTGTTAGAATGATGTTAAAATATAAGTGTAACGATTTCATTGAATGCCGCAGTGGTACAAGCGGTAGTGCTGGTAGGTTAGTACTTAAGAAAACTGGTGATCGAATCTCTCCATGGTTGGGAATAATTGCTCCTTTAGTCAAACTCACTGACGCAATCGGCCTCTTCCATTTCAACATTTTAGTATGATGTAGTACAATGGTAATGATAATTTATACGACCTAATGACCGCAGGGCTGCTGCGACGCTGGCAGCCCCCAAATGTTTTCATTATGAATACTTAAACAAACAGTGTTACCCCTAAAGTTTTATTTGATGGAATAATGGACATTGTTTGATTTGATAAAACGAACAGTGTTTACCCCTTATGTTTTTTTTGATGGGCGCGACCGATAAAAATACGAAAGTGTTACCCCTTACGTTTTATTTGATAAAAAAACGACAGTGTTACCCCGTATGTTTTGTTTGATAAATATCGACATTGTTTGATTTGATAAAAATACGACAGTGTTACCCCTTATGTTTTATTTGACAAAAAAAGGCAGTGTTACCCCTTATGTTTTATTTGATAAAAAACGACAGTGTTACCCCTTATGTTTTATTTGATAAAAAACGACAGTGTTACCCCTTATGTTTTATTTGATAAAAAACGACAGTGTTACCCCTTATGTTTTATTTGATAAAAAACGACAGTGTTACCCCTTGTGTTTTGTCTGAAAAAAAACGACAGTGTTACCCCTTGTGTTTTATTTGATAAATATCGACATTGTTTGATTTGATTAAAAAAACGAAAGTGTTACCCTCTAAGTTTTCATTTGATAAAAAACGACAGTGTTTTACCCCTTATGTTTTTTTTGATGACGACCAATAAAAATACGAAAGTGTTACCCCTTATGTTGTATTTGATAAATATCCACATTGTTTAATTAGATAAAAAAAACGACAGTGTAACCCCTTATGTTTTATTTGATAAAAAACGACTGTGTTACCCCTTATGTTTTATTTGAGGAAAAACAACAGTTTTACCCCTTATGTTTTTTTGGTGACGGCCGATGAAAATACGACAGTGTTACCCCTTATGTTGTATTTGATAAATATCGACATTGTTTAATTTGATAAAAAACAACAGTTTTACCCCTTGTGTTTTATTTGATGAAAAACGACAGTGTTACCCCTTATGTTTTATTTGATGAAAAACGACAGTGTTACCCCTTATGTTTTATTTGATGAAAAACGACCCTTATGTTTTATTTGATGAAAAACGACAGTGTTACCCCTTATGTTTTATTTGATGAAAAACGACAGTGTTACCCCTTATGTTTTATTTGATAAAAAACGACAGTGTTACCCCTTATGTTTTATTTGATAAAAAACGACAGTGTTACCCCTTATGTTTTATTTGATGAAAAACGACAGTGTTACCCCTTATGTTTTATTTGATGAAAAACGACCCTTATGTTTTATTTGATAAAAAACGACAGTGTTACCCCTTATGTTTTATTTGATGAAAAACGACAGTGTTACCCCTTATGTTTTATTTGATAAAATACGACAGTGTTACCCCTTATGTTGTATTTGATAAATATCGACATTGTTTAATTTGATAAAAAAAAGACAGTGTTACCCCTTAAGTTTTATTTGATAAAAAAACAACAGTTTTACCCCTTGTGTTTTTTTTGATGACAACCGATAAAAACACGTTGTTTTTATTCATAAATATATACATTTAGCAGACGCTTTTATCCAAAGCGACTTACATCAGTTTATACACACATTGACAGCAGAGTCAACCTGCAAGGCGACAGCCAGCTCGTCAGGAGCAGTTAGGGTTAAGTGTCTCTTGCTCAAGAACACATCAATACTCAGCTAGGAGGAACTGGGGATCGAACTAGCAACCTTTTGGTTACTAGACAACTTCTCTACCTCCTGAGCTAAGCAGACCATTTTTATTGCTAGTGTTACCACATTTATTGTATGCATAATAAATGACAGTGTTAACCATATGTTTTATTTATAAAAAACGACAGTGTTACCCCTATGTTTTGGTCTGATAAAAAAAACGACAGTGTTACCCCTTTATGTTTTATTTGATAAAAAAAACGGACCAGTGTACCCCTTATATTTTATTTGAATTAAAAAACCAAACAGTGTTACCCCTTATGTTTTGCTCAGATAAAAAACGACAGTGTTACCCCTTATGTTTTTTTTGATGACGGCCGATGAAAATACGACAGTGTTACCCTTATGTTTTATTTGATAAAAAACGACAGTGTTACCCCTTATGTTTTATATGATGAAAAAAACAACAGTGTACCCTTATGTTTTTTTGATGACGGCCGACATAAAATACCGACAGTGTTACCACCTTATGTTTATTTTGCTAAATATCGACATTGCTTAATTTTGATAAAAAAACAAAAGTGTTTACCCCCTTAATTTTAGTTTGAATAAAAAACAACAGTTTTACCCCTTGTGTTTTTTTTTGATACAACCGATAAAAAACACGTTGTTTTTTATCAATAAATAAAATACAATTTACAGACGCTTTTATCCAAAGCGACTTACAAATCACGTGTTATACAGACCCATTGAGCTAGCAAGTCAACACTGCACGACAGCCACGCTCCGTCAGGAGCCCAGTTCGGTTAAGTGTTCTTGCTCAAAGATACACATCAATACGTCAGCTAGGAGGAACTGGGGTCGAATAGCAACCCTTTTGGTTACTAGACAACTTCTCTAACCTCCTGAGCTAAGCAGCACATTTTATGTTCTAGTGTACACATTCTTCGGTATGAATAATCAAATACAGGTTACCCTTACTGTTTATGATAAAAGAAACGACAGTGTTACCCTTAATCTTTTGTCTGATAAAACAACGACAGTGTACCCCTAATGTTTATTGCTAAAAAAAAGCAACAGTTGTCTACCCTTATGTCTTATGTTGATTCAAAAAACAGTGTTAAACCCGTCCTTATTTATATTTGATAAAAAACGACAGTGTACACCTTAGGTTTTGTCTGATAAAAAAAACGACAGTGCTTAGCCCCTTATGTTTTCTTTGACAAAACAACGCAGTGTACCCCTGTATGTTTATTTGAGAAAAACGACAGTGTACCCTTCATGTTTTTTGATGACCGCCGATGAAAATCACGCACTAGTGTTACCCCTTAATGCTTTATTTGAACAAAACGACAGTGTTACCCTTATGTTTTATTTGATAAAAAAACAACCAGTGTTACCCCTTATGTTTTTTTGATACGGCCGCTTGAAACGACAGTGACCCCCTTATTTGTATTATGATAAATATCGAGATTTGTTTAATTTGATAAAAAAACGGACATTTTTACCCCTTAAGTTTTTATTTGATAAAAAACAACGGTTTTACCCCTTGTGTTTTTTTCTGATGACAGCCGATAAAAACACGTTTTTATCACATAGAATACCTATACATTTAGGCGATTCTAGCAGACGCTTTTATCCAAAAGCAACTTTACATTTAAATTAATACACACATTGACAGCAGAGTCAACCAGGGAGGCGACAGCCAGCTCGTCAGGAGCAGTTAGGGTTAAGTGTCTCTTGCTCAAGAACACATTCAACACTCAGCTTAGGAGGAGCTGGGGGATCGAATAGCAACTTTGGGTACTAGACAACTGCTCTACCCTCCTGAGCTAAGCAGACCATTAATTTTGATAGTGTACCAACATTGAGCTTTTTTTTTTCATAGATAATAAAATGACAGTGTTACCCTTCCTTATGTTTTATTTGATAAAAAACGAACAGGTGTTACCCCTTACTGTTTTATTTGATAAAAAACGACACAGTGTTACCCCTTTATGTTTTGTCTGATAAAACGACAGTGTTACCCCTTATGTTTTATTGATAAAAAAAACGAACCAGTGTGTACCCTTTATGTTTTATTTGATTAAAAAACAACAGTACCCCTTATGTTTATTTGATAAAAAACGAACAGTGTTACCCCTATGTTATGTCTGATAAAAAACGACAGTGTTACCCCTTATGTTTTGTCTGATAAAAAACGACAGTGTTACCCCCTATGTTTTATTTGACAAAAAACGACAGTGTTACCCCTTATGTTTTATTTGATAAAAAACGACAGTGTTACCCCTTATGTTTTTTTTGATGACGGCCGATGAAAATACGACAGTGTTACCCCTTATGTTTTATTTGATAAAAAACGACAGTGTTACCCCTTATGTTTTATTTGATAAAAAACAACAGTGTTACCCCTTATGTTTTTTTTGATGACGGCCGATGAAAATACGACAGTGTTACCCCTTATGTTGTATTTGATAAATATCGACATTGTTTAATTTGATAAAAAAACGACATTTTTACCCCTTAAGTTTTATTTGATAAAAAACAATGGTTTTACCCCTTGTGTTTTTTTTGATGACAGCCGATAAAAACACGTTTTTATTCATAAATATATACATTTAGGGCATTTAGCAGACGCTTTTATCCAAAGCAACTTACATTAGTTTATACACACATTGACAGCAGAGTCAACCATGGAAGGCGACAGCCAGCTCGTCAGGAGCAGTTAGGGTTAAGTGTCTCTTGCTCAAGAACACATCAACACTCAGCTAGGAGGAGCTGGGGATCGAACTAGCAACCTTTGGTTACTAGACAACTGCTCTACCTCCTGAGCTAAGCAGACCATTAATTTTGCTAGTGTTACCACATTGCTTTCGTATGATAATAAATGACAGTGTTACCCCTTATGTTTTATTTGATAAAAAACGACAGTTTCACCCCTCTCTCTTTGGATCCCTTATGTTTTGTCTGATAAAAAACGACAGTGTTACCCCTTATGTTTTATTTGATAAAAAAACGACAGTGTTACCCCTTATGTTTTGTTTGATTAAAAACAACAGTGTTACCCCTTATGTTTTATTTGATAAAAAACGACAGTGTTACCCCTTATGTTTTGTTTGATAAAAAACGACAGTGTTACCCCTTATGTTTTTTTTGATGACGACCGATGAAAATACGACAGTGTTACCCCTTATGTTTTATTTGATAAAAAACGACAGTGTTACCCCTTGTGTTTTTTTTTATAACGACCGATAAAAATACAACAGTGTTACCCCTTATGTTTTATTTGATAAATATCGACATTGTTTAATTTGATAAAAAAAACGACAGTGTTACCCCTTAAGTTTTATTTGATAAAAAACAACAGTGTTACCCCTTATGTTTTATTTGATAAAAAAACGACAGTGTTACCCCTTATGTTTTATTTGATTAAAAACGACAGTGTTACCCCTTATGTTTTATTTGATAAAAAACGACAGTGTTACCCCCATATGTTTTATTTGATAAAAAACAACAGTGTTAATGTTGTATTTGATAAATATCGACAATGTTTGATTTGATAAAAAAACGACAGTGTTACCCCTTAAGTTTTATTTGATAAAAAACGACAGTGTTACCCCTTATGTTTTTTTTGATGACGACCGATGAAAATACGAGTGTTACTCCTTATGTTTTAGTTGATAAAAAACGACAGTGTTACCCCTTGTGTTTTTATTCACAAATATCGCTAGTGTTACCCCATTTCTTTCATATGATAAGAAATGACAGTGTTTCCCCCAATGTTTTATTTGATAAATATCGACATTTTTGGATTTTATAAAAAAACGACAGTGTTACCCCTTATGTTTTGTCTGATAAAAAACGACAGTGTTTATCCAAAGCGACTTACATCAGTTTATACACACATTGACAGCAGAGTCAACCATGCAAGGCGACAGCCAGCTCGTCAGGAGCAGTTAGGGTTAAGTGTCTCTTGCTCAAGAACACATCAACACTCAGCTAGGAGGAGCTGGGGATCGAACTAGCAACCTTCTGGTTACTAGACATCTGCTCTACCTCCTGAGCTAAGCAGACCATTAATTTTGCTAATGTTACCACATTGCTTTCGTATGATAAGAAATGACAGTGTTACCCCTTATGTTTTATTTGATAAAAAACGACAGTTTCACCCCTCTCTCTTTGGATCCCTTATGTTTTGTCTGATAAAAAACGACAGTGTTACCCCTTATGTTTTATTTGATAAAAAAACGACAGTGTTACCCCTTATGTTTTGTTTGATTAAAAACAACAGTGTTACCCCTTATGTTTTATTTGATAAAAAACGACAGTGTTACCCCTTATGTTTTATTTGATAAAAAACGACAGTGTTACCCCTTATGTTTTTTTTGATGACGGCCGATGAAAATACGACAGTGTTACCCCTTATGTTTTATTTGATAAAAAACGACAGTGTTACCCCTTGTGTTTTTTTTATAACGACCGATAAAAATACAACAGTTTGTTCCCTATGTTTATTGGATAAAAACGACAGTGTTACCCCTTGGTTTTTTTTTATTAACGACCGATAAAAATACAAACAGTGTTACCCTTATGTTTTATTTGATAAATATCGACATTGTTTGATTTGATAAAAATACGACAGTGTTGCCCCTTATGTTTTATTTGATAAAAAACGACAGTGTTACCCCTTGTGTTTTATTTGATAAAAAACGAGTGTTACCCCTTATGTTTTGTCTGATAAAAAACGACAGTGTTACCCCTTACGTTTTATTTGATAAAAACGACAGTGTTACCCCTTATGTTTTATTGATAAAAAACGACAGTGTTACCCCTTATGTTTTATTTGATTAAAAACAACAGTGTTACCCCATATGTTTTATTTGATAAAAAAACGACAGTGTTACCCCTTATGTTTTATTTGATTAAAAACAACAGTGTTACCCCTTATGTTTTATTTGATAAAAAACGACAGTGTTACCCCTTATGTTTTGTCTGATAAAAAACGACAGTGTTTATCCAAAGCGACTTACATCAGTTTATACACACATTGACAGCAGAGTCAACCATGCAAGGCGACAGCCAGCTCGTCAGGAGCAGTTAGGGTTAAGTGTCTCTTGCTCAATGAAAACACATCAAACCACTCAGTAAGGAGGAGCTGGGATCGAACTAGCAAACCTTCTGAGTTACTAAGACTTGCTCTACCTCCTGAGCTAAGCAGACCATTTAATTTTTGCTAATGTTACCACATTGCTTTCGTATGATTAAGAATTGACAGTGTTAACCCCTTAATGTTTTTATTTTTATAAAAAACGACAGTTCACCCCTCTTTTGGATCCCTTAGTGTTTTGTTGATAAAAAACCGGCAGTGTTACCTTGATGTTTTATTGATTAAAAAACGACAGTGTTACCCCTTTATGTTTTGTTTGATTTAAAACAACAGTGTTACCCCTTATGTTTTTTTTATTTGATAAAAAACGACAGTGTTACCCCTTATGTTTTATTGATAAAAAACGACAGGTTACCCTTTATGTTTTTTTTTGATACGGACCGATGAAAATACGACATTTTACCCCTTATGTTTTATTTGATAAAAAACGACAGTGTTACCCCTTGTGTTTTTTTTGATGACGACCGATAAAAATACGACAGTGTTACCCCTTATGTTTTATTTGATAAATATCGACATTGTTTGATTTGATAAAAAAACGACAGTGTTACCCCTTAAGTTTTATTTGATAAAAAACAACAGTGTTACCCCTTATGTTTTTTTTGATGACGACCGATGAAAATACGACAGTTTTACCCCTTATGTTTTATTTGATAAAAAACGACTCAGTGTTACCCCTTATGTTATTTTGATAAAAAACGACAGTGTTTACCCCATTCATGTTTTATTTGATAAAAAAACAACGTGTAT
>OLKM01001952.1:0-16853 GCA_900291075.1 Melanogrammus aeglefinus
CCCCCCTCTCTGATTGTTTTCTGCGGTGTACGTGCGGGTCCTCCAACCAAGACACATCTCAACGTTTTTATTCCTCCATTAAAATTGAATTGTCTTGTTTTCGCCGTTTCTCTCTCTGCTGTTTTTAGAAACGAGGAAAACTTCACTGACTTCAGAGGCCGCATCCATCAAAGAAACACGTTCATTAAACAAATAAAGTCATCCTCTTTTCTCCCCTCTCCTCATCTCTCCCTCTCCTCTCTTCTCCCCCCTCTCCTCCTCTCTCCTCTCCTCTCTTCTCCCCTCTCTCCTCTCCTCTCTTCTCCCATCTCTGCTATCCTCTCCTCTCCTCTCCTCTCTTCTCCCCGCTCTCCTCTCCTTTCCTCTCTCCTCCCCTCTCCGCTATCCTCTCCTCTTCTTTCCTCTCTCCTCTCTCTCCTCCTCCTTGAGGAGATCACAGGCTGTTTGTTTTAGGTCTCCTCTCATCCTCTCCAGCAGACGGAGGAATCGATCCCGGGACGCGTTCACTGATCAGGAGCATCGATCAGGACGAGATGAGAGCACGCCTGGTCGAGCAAGAAGAGGGAGCCTCCTTTGTTCAGGTGTGTGTGTGTGTCTGTGTCTGTGTGTGTGTGTGTGTGTGTGTGTGTGTGTGTGTGTGTGTGTGTGTGTGTGTGTGTGTGTGTGTGTGTGTGTGTGTGTGTGTGTGTGTGTGTGTGTGTGTGTGTGTGTCCCATGCTAGTAATTATTTTCAAAGCAAACAAAGCTCTCACACTCGATCAGTACCTGGTCAAGTGGCCCAGAAAGTTCAATGTCTACACACACGCACAACACACAAACACGCATACAACACACACATACACACAAACACATACACAGCATGTAGATACTATAGCGACCGTACTTTATATGGGGTTTCATTGGCTACCGCTATCAGAACATTAACAAAAATAACTTCAGCACACCTTTAACCTGACTGATGGTGTAGAAAGAGAAAGGGGGAGAGACAAGGGGGGAGACAGAGACAGAGAGGGGGGAGACAGAGAGGAGGGGCGACAGAGACAGATAAGGGGGAGACAGAGACAGAGAGGGGGGAGACAGAGACAGAGGGGGGAGACAGAGACAGAGAGGGGGGAGACAGAGAGGGGGGGGACAGAGACAGGGAGGGGTGAGACAGAGAGGGAGGAGACAGAGACAAAGAGGGGGGGAGACAGAGCAACAGAGAGAGAGGGGGAGAGAATGGGGAGAGGTAGAGACAGAGACAGAGGGAGATAGGGGGAGACATAGAGAGAGAGAGGGGGAGAGAGAGTGACAGAGAGACAAAGGGAGATAGGGGGAGACAGAGAGCGAGAGACGGTGAGAGAGAGAAGGGGAGACAGAGCGACAGAGAGAGAGAGAGGGAGAGGTAACCATAGCGCTCCGTGCTAAAGCGCCCAGACCAAGTGTTGCCATGTCCCCAGAAACCGCTGAGGCCTCTGGGTAATAAATAAATAAACACCCCTGTAGCCATGTAGCATCTTCTTGCTTCACTCCACCCGCTCTCTATCTCTCTCTCAAACACAAACACACACACACACAAATGTATCAACGCACGCACACACAGAAATACACACACATACAAACACACACGTATCGCCTCATACACACACAAAGACCTAAACTTGTGAACACAGGCATGCTCCAATCACATCGACTCCGAACATTCCTGCCAGCTTATTGGGCGAGCCACTGTTGGTCATCATAGTACGCCATGGACTGCCATCAACTAGGGTTCTTTATACCCTGTGTGTGTGTGTGTGTGTGTGTGTGTGTGTGTGTGTGTGTGTGTGTGTGTGTGTGTGTGTGTGTGTGTGTGTGTGTGTGTGTGTGTGTGTGTGTGTGTGTGTGTGTGTGTGTGTGTGTGTGTGTGTGTGTGTGTGCTTGCGTGTGTGTGTATGTTTGTGTGTGTGCGTGGGTGTCTGTTTGTGTGTGTTGTGGGTAAGAGTGTGTGTATGTGTGTGTAGGTGTATTGGTGTGTTGTGTGTTTGTGCGTGTGCGTGTGTGTGTTCTCCCTGCTGTTCTTCTTCCAGGATGCCCCTGGGATCCATCTGCCCACCTCACGCACACATACACACACACGCACATGCACACACAGACGCACATACACACAAACACACAAATACACACGCACATACATAGACACGCAAACACATACACACACACGCGCACACACACACACACACACAAATACACACATACACCCACAAACACATGCAAACACACACACACACACAAACATACACCCACACTCACACATACACATGACACACACACACACAAACATACACCCACACTCACATATACACAGACACACACACACTCAAAAATACACACACACAAACAAAACACACATACATCCACTCACACACGACTGCACATGCACATATTGTGTATCGGTACTGTGGTGCTACTCTAGTACTGTATATTTATATATTTATAATAGTATATTATATCTGTATGTATATGTATACTTAAGTATAAGCTACAGTATATTTACGATGTATATATATATATATATATATATATATATATATATATATATATATATATATATATATATGTCCATAAAAGTTTAAACAATCCAGTCTCACGGAAATACGTGACACTGTCACGTCATTTAATCTCTTCATTTGTGGTCTGGGACACGCAATTTCAATTTTTTCGTGCCAAAAAGCACAAATTTCTAACCTTTTGGCCACCCGTTTCTACTTTCACCTTTCATTCTGAGAAATTGTGACAATTCACGGATATATTTAATGCAGGTGCGCTGCTCTGTAGGCAATCCGCGATGGAAAAAACGGTGTTTGAAAATAGTGCTTTTGCACGAAAAAAATGAAATTACGTGTCCCAGATCATGAATGAATAGATCAAATGACGTGTATTACGTAGGCTACTATTACTGTATGTATGTATATATATATATATATATATATATATATAGGCCTATATATCGGCCTATATAGTAGCCTACTGTGGTATTTTGGTTAATAACAACAGGCCTACCAGGGAAACTTGTTTCCTCAAAAATGAAAGATAAATAATTGAAAAGTAAAGCAACGGTCTTCTTTGTCTTTAGTAAAATCTCTAAACTTCCAGTGGCCTCATTCTTGGCTTCAACTCCCTTCATTTCAGTCCTAGCTTTCACAGAACCCATTTCGTTATAAAAGGGACATCTGCGATTGTAAATACATTAAAAATAAATCCCTTTTCAAATAAATTCAAACTTTGCCTCAAAAGATAATCTGTGGATCAATCAGCGGCGGTGACGTGAATGCGTCCTGATTGCCGAGCCTAAACCCATCCCGGCTCGACATCTCCCGGCGCATCAAAGACTTTTCCACACCATATTAACGCTTCTCAAAATAGCTCAAGCACAATAAAGATTAACAATAGTTCCCCTTTGTCTGACTAGCAAAGCAACCGATATATAGTCTATGTCCAATATCAGATCGATATCTGATCAATATGTGTGATAACCTTGTTTATTTTAAACCACTCTGTTGCAGTCTACCAAGATCATTGATGTCTATACTGAACCGTCCCCTCCATAGGCCTTAAGCCTGCACGGCTAGTTTAGCCAAGCTATGATAGAGAGTTGTATGCTGTTTCATATTCTTTTTAGTTAAATAGGCTTCATTTAGAGAGTAAACGCATGTGCCATTAGATCCTGGCCGGCATCAGGACTATAAACCGTGTAGACGTCCTAAGATAACGTTTAGGAGCGCTATTCAGGGGTCTTTCACAGGGCGACACTGCCCTCCAGTGGCTTGAGGGGAACTGCAGGTAAATTCCCGAGGAGTGAAGTATGATAATGTGTCGTTCCTATGGCGCGCATTCCTGTACGTTAAGATTTGATGGCTTGTATGTTCATCATCATCATCATCCTAGTTTATTTTATCCAGGCCAGAATTATTCCTCTCCTGAGGGTGGGGCGTGTCTGACTCCTCGTTATCGTTTTAAACGCCCTTTCCACACAGAGCGGATCTGGGTGTGGAGCCCGGCCTCGCTTGGTCCGGCCGCACTGCCTCCTCCCACGGCTTCTGCGGTCTTCCTGGTCGCTTCTTCAGAGGGCACCTCCAGTTTTCTCTCAAGTGCGATCCGTTCCGATATGTTATGAAAATATATTAAATATACATTCAATATTATGTAGGCCTATGTAATATAGATAATTTCGGAGAGGCTTTACGTCTAAAGTAGATTTAAGCCTGGGATATTTCATAATTTAGCGACCGACGCAGTTCACACAACACACGGTGCAGATTTGCCAAACCATGACCGATCATATCCTACTTTTACTAACATACATCTAACCTACATACAGGGGCGGAGCCAGACTTTGTGCACATCCGGCTTAGCCCTGAGGGGAGGCTGGGGGCCCTCCCCCAGAAAATGTTTAAATTCTAAGATGCGATTTCCTGCATTCTAGTCTATTTTAGAGTGACCTGTGCTGGGCATTGGAAATTCCTAAATCTCTTCTAATTCATAGCCTACCTTTTCAGTTGCAGGGCCCGCTCAAGACAATACTATCTAATGGGAAGAAACAATAACCACTTAACTATTAACTTCCAGAGATTTTTATGTAAACTACAATGGCAAAATTGAGACTTATAAATTAGAGATTAACTTTCAGTAGAATCATTCAAAGTAGGATTGCAGAGATGGATTGTTTGTTTGTTTGCTTTTTTTGTATTTTAGAAGTGGTATGCCCAGGGGCGTAGCACCAAATTCTGGGTCCTATAAGTCCTGAAAAAATATCTAGTTTTGCTAGCAGGCAGCCAGGATGATATAGCCATTTTGTAATGTCATGACATCTGGGGCTTACTAGCCTATATACCATAGGTTATTATTTATCATGTAGCCTAATAACGGCTTAGTACTAATTTAATAATAACTTGCTTCAAATCAGTAGCCTGCTGTTGCAATATTAGCTAACCTTACATTTTATTTATCCTTCACCTTAAAGCTAGGGTGGGCGATTTTGGAGAAAACAGCCGTTGAGGATTCCGTTGACGTTCTCTCTGGTCCCTCCCTGCCACGCTCTACCTGCGGTAGCTCCTCCCTCCCAACGTCAGTTATGCGCATTCGTGTGAATTCAGTTGCATTGATAGGAAGACGAAACACCATGTCAGATTTCGAGGAAATGAAACATTAGTACTGATAACTACATAAGTACATAATAGCATCAACGTCTTAATCACAGACATACCATCTGTGGCGCGTGTGGCGACAAATCAAAACTTGTCGTCGGTTTTCTCTCGCGAAAAATTCGCCCAATACGCGTCTCTACGTTCACTTTTTATGGGATCTTGTCGCCCCGTCGTGTTTGGTGTGAACGCACAGTAACAAGGGCGTGTTCATGTCGCGCCATTCATCAAGTCGTGTCGTAGGTTTTTCTAGCACAAAGATTGCCTGATACGCGTCTCTACGTTGACTTTGTATGGAGTCGCCTTCCCCGTCACTTTTGGTGTCAACGCAGCTTTGAGAGTGGTCTGTGGACAAATGCTACCGGTAGTTGCTTAATGAAGCACTTGTATGGCGCAAAAACAGTAAGCATTTGTGGTGGATCGAAGTGTATGGCAACACGCAGGTTGTTTGAACTGCAGTGTCATTTCGTAAGATAATGACTCCACTGGAAACTACGGGAGGGTCCGCTTGATTTAGTTCAAGTTTTGCTGAATGTAAGTGTTATAAGTTATCTAATGTGTGTTATAAGTCATTTTATGTTTTGGATTATAAAATGAACTGTTAACGTGTATAGTGGTGAAATGTGTATGTAACTGTTATGTTATGTTTCCTGTCTAGTCAATACCACGGCCGTATTTTATTGTGTTTATTTTCTCAATTTATTATAGAGTCCATTTTTTTGTAAATTGAGGTGCAACTGTTAAGCAGTACAAGCACTATACAAGCTATATAATGTCACTCAGAAAGTTGTGTCCTGTGTGGCATCAAACTCCACGGGTTACACATATAACCTACAGATACTGTAACATACATAGAACCTAAAGATACTAACATACAGATAACCTACATATATTAACATATATATAACCTACATATACTAACATGTCGCCCTGAGGATTCTACCTTCAGGAGAAGGAGGAGGACGTCTAATGCTGGAGTTAAATGTTTAGTTCAACGCAGTTACAGAAACCATTTGTTGAGTGTCTCTGAGCTCCAGCACATTTCCCGCCTCCCAGACTCTGGGGGACCGGAAATGACAATGTTTGAAAATGGCAGACGATTTGAGAACACACGGGACGACCCGGCAGTCCGCCGAGAAACACCAGCGAGGAAGAGACAAAGATGATTGAAACACAGGCAGCAAGACAAACCAGATAATAGGCTAATAATATCTCTCTTTAATCTCTCCAGTCCAGGCTTATAACCATAATTATTTTACGGCTGGTAGGCCTACTGCCTGTTACTGGAAGGGTACTGGGAGGACACCATAACTGGGAGGGTAAAGGCCTACTGCCTGTTACTGGGAGGGTAGGCCCACAGTCAGTTATTGGGAGGGTAGGCCCACAGTCTGTTAATGGGAGGGTACTGGGAGGACACTATAACTGGGAGGGTACAGGCCTACCGCCTGTTACTGGGTGGGTACTGGGAGAACGCTATAACTGGGAGGGTAAAGGCTATACAGTCTGTAACTGGGAGGGTAGGCCTACAGTCTGTAACTGGGAGGGTAGGTCTACCGCCTGTTACTGGGAGGGTAAGCCTACCACCTTTTACTGGGAGGATAGGCCTACAGTCTGTTACTGGGAGGGTACTGGGAGGACACTATAACTGGGAGAATAAAAGCCTACAGTCTGTAACTGGGATGGTAGACCTACCGCCTGTATCTGGTAGGTTAGGCCTACCGCCTGTAACTGGGATGGAGGGTACTGGGAGGACACTACGGGAGGGAAGGCCTACCGCCTGTTACTGGGAGGGTAGGCCTACAGTCTGTAACTGGGAGGGTACTGGGAGGACACTATAACTGGAAGGGTGGGCCTAACCCCAACAGCACTGTCACTAAACAAGGAACTTGACCAATTACATCCTCAGGATAGGTAATAAGATGGACATCCTGTCCGGTACGTTGGTGGGGGATGGGGAGCAGAGCCCGGTTCATGTCTGGAGGAAACACCAATGAAGGGCGGTCGCGCCGGGGTGACCGACGCTCTGACAGCACATCAGCAGAGTGAGACTGTAGCTCCTCCCCCTCCGGAGACGCTCGTGCTGGCACTCCGCGCTGTTTGTGTGTGCGACGCAGCGGCGCTCTTCCGCTGGCTCATCTAATTAAATTGTTTGGAGACGAAGCGCTTTACTTAACGGCTGATTGTGTCGACTCCACGGAGGTTCTGCTGACTCTGGGAGCTGAGATTTATGAAGAGACCTACGCTGAAGCCCCGCCCACTCACACACACTTATTAATGCACACACAAACACAACTACCACTACTACAGTACAACTACCACTACTACAGTATAACTACCACCACTACTACAGTACAACTACCGCTACCACTACTACTACAGTACAACTACCACTACTACTACAGTACAACTACCACTACTACGACAGTACAACTACCACTACTACAGTACAACTACCCACTACTACTACAGTACAACTACCACTACTACTACAGTACAACTACCACTACTACAGTACAACTACACACACTACTACAGTACAACTACCACTACTACTACAGTACAACTACCACTACTACAGTACAACTACCACTACTACAGTACAACTACCACTACTACTACAGTACAACTACCACTACTACTACAGTACAACTACCACTACTACTACTACAGTACAACTACCACTACTATACAGTACAACTACCATACTACAGTACAACTACCACTACTACTACAGTTACAACTTACCACTACTACAGTACAACTACCATAGTATACAACTACCACTACTACTACAGTACAACTACCACTACTACAGTACAACTACCACTACTACTACAGTACACCACCAACTACCACTACACTACTACAGTACAACTACCACTACTACAGTACAACTACCACTACTACAGTACAACTACCACTACTACAGTACAACTACCACTACTACAGTACAACTACCACTACTACAGTACAACTACCACTACTACTGCAGTACAACTACCACTACTACAGTACAACTACCACTACTACAGTACAACTACCACTACTAGGTAACTCGTATCCTCGGTGGTAGAGGAGGAGGAGAGGGGGTAACTCGTATCCTCTGAGGGAGAGGAGGAAACACCTCCTCAGTCTCGACGCTTCACACATCTGGAGCGACCTGACAGGCCGCAAACGCAGAGGCCCTGCTCAGCCAATCACAGCGCTCCGCCAGCGAGCACCAGAAGGGCGAGGGAAAGGATGGTTTTAAACGACGGAGGAGAGACGCTTTTACAAAACGGGAAGGAGATGGAATTCGCGCTCTCTGTCTCTCACTCTCACACACAGCCGCACACACCTGCTCTCTCACACACACACACACACACACACACACACACACACACACACACACACACACACACACACACACACACACACACACACACCAGTACGCACAAGATACACTGGCACACACAACCACAAAAAACATCAGGCAAACACACAACTACACACAACTACTACCACAGTTTAACTACCACCACTACTACAGTACAACTACCACCACTACTACAGTACAACTACCACTATACTACAGTACAACTACCACCACTATAGTACAGTAATAACTACCACTACTACAGTACAACTACCACACTACTCACTACAGTACAACTACACTACACTACTACTACACTACTACAAGTACAACTACCACATACTACAGTTACAACTACCACTACTACCGTACAACTACCACTACTACAGTACAACTACCACTACTACTACAGTACAACTACCAGTACTACTACAGTACAACTACCACTACTACTACAGTACAACTACCACTACTACAGTACAACTACCACTACTACTACAGTACAACTACCACTACAGTACAACTACCACTGCAACTAGAGTACAACTACCACTAGTACTACAGTACAACTACCACTACGGTACAGCTAAACACCTACACAAACGTGAAACTACTACACAGTCCAGTTTTGCCCTCAGGGAGGCGCTACAGGTTCATCAAAACAAGGTCTAAAAGACTCAAGTACAATTTTTTTTCCCAAAAGCCATTACCACCCCGAACTCACACATGCACTGAGCTCATGACCTTTTGACCTTTATTACCTTTTTACATTATTAGATTTGTATTTTTATATTCTACATGTGTATACACTGGAAAAGAGATGTTTCAGTCTTGTTGTACTATAGTGACAATAAAAGGCATTAATTCATTCATTCATCATTAATTTGTTTTACAAAAGTCCCAATAAAAGGTGTTACCTCATACATTGTGTGTGCGTATTGTGTTTGTGTGTGTGTGTGTGTGTGTGTGTGTGTGTGTGTGTGTGTGTGTGTGTGTGTGTGTGTGTGTGTGTGTGTGTGTGTGTGTGTGTCGTGTGTGTGTGTGTTGTGGTTTGTGTGTTTAGTGTTTTAGTTTGTTTGTTTGTGTGTGTCTTTGTCATCAGTGTTCTGTCCTTCTTTAAATAGGCTCCAGAGGCTCTTTAAATTCTGTTCTGAACAGAAGCTCAACGGAACGCATATGAGCAGAAACACACATGAGCAGAATCTATGAAGGTATTATTGTAGCAAAAGTCTTTAGCACCTGTAACTGCAGAATTTGAATGCGTACAATAAAGTCACAGTAAATTTGCAGTCGTATATATTTATTTTGCATGTGTACTCTAAAGTCACAAATGTGTAACAGTACATTTGTAGTCGTAAATATTATATTCTACCATTGTAACACAAAATAGGGTCTACGAGTACACAAATCTGTGTTACAGGTGCACAAATCCTTTGCTACAATTTTTGCAGCGCAGTGGTGCAAAAACACATTCGCACACCCGTGTTCATAATCTGAGAACATGCTCAAAAGGTGTGCATTCGTAAACCAAATTTGAACTAATACATCAGAAGTTGCTCATCTGTGAAACCTTTCCTCACAAATAAAAATGATAAAGAACGCCTATGTTGATTCAGCATTTTAATAAGCGAGCACAAATCCATGTTACAACTGCTCGAATCTGCTCCTGCAAGTCTCAGCTGTGGGTTTTTTGTCAGGTAGTTTTGCAAACACGTCTAGGTGGTAAATGTGTAGCAAAAAGTATTCGTATCCGGTAGATGCCAGAGCGGTCCGTGGGCGACAAAATAGTTCCGCCCATAATTTCCTAAAACCAATGAAAGTCGCCGGCAGGGATGCATTTCTCAAATTACACTGAGAACCCACTGCGTGTCAAGCCATTGGACCCTATAAAGATCGCAGCATACTCTGCGCGGCGAGATACGTTCCTTTCTGGAGAAGTGAGAGGGCGAATGCAATGCAATACTTTGGGGGGAGTTCACTTGAACTAAGTCATTTCATTTAACCTAAATGTAGGATTACCCACCTCCGTTCAGTAGGACGCCCTCCTTCACCTCTCAAATTAAGGGCGGAACTATTCTGTCCCGCCCACGGACGCTCTGGCATCTACGGATACGAATACTTTTGCTACACATTTACCACCTAGACGTGTTGCAAAACTACCTGCAAAAAAACCCACAGCTGAGACTAGGAGCAGATTCGAGCAGTTGTAACATGGATTTGTGCTCGCTTATTAAAATGCTGAATCAACATAGCGTTCTTTATCATTTTATTTGTGAGGAAATTTTTCACAGATGTGCAACTTCTGATGCATTAGTTCAAATTTGGGTTTACGAATGCACACCTTTTGAGCATGTTCTCAGATTATGAAAACACGGGGTGCGAATGGTTTTGCACCAACTGCGCTGCAAAAATTGTAGCAAAAGATTTGTTGCACCTGTAAAACAGATTTTGTTACTCGTAGACCATATTTTGTGTTTTACAATGGTAGAATATAATATTAACGACTACAATGTACTGTATACATTTGTGACTTTAGAGTACACATGCAAAAATAAATATATTACGACTTCAAATTTTACTGTGACTTTAGTGTACGCATTCAATTCTGCAGTTACAGGTGCTAAAGACTTTTGCTACAATAATACCTTCATAAGAAACACTCATGATCTTGATTCCTATATAAATAATTGCTAAAAGGGACATGATGTCAGGATGTTAAATTGTGACAGGGAGGTGCCGTCATGATGTCACTCTTTATTTGTTTTTAATCATAAATACTTATTACTCATCCACTCTTGATTTCCTCGTAGATTCGGCTGCTCCGTTGTTTGTAGCTCTCTCACTCTTGGAGGAATCGTAGAAAGCAGCCCATTGGTTGGTTCGTCTGTGTCTCCCTCTGCTGGTCGTAAGCAACAGGGACAAATTAGAACACAATAACATACAATAATATATGTATATGTGTGTATATATATATATATATATATATATATATATATATATATATATATATTGTGGAGGAACTGTGGGTTGGATCTCCTCCGCACCCTGGGGCCGAGCTCATTATCCACTGTATGATGTATGTGGGAGGCATTAAAGGTACAGCACGTGTGTGTGTTGTGTGTGTGTGTGTGTGTGTGTGTGTGTGGTGTGTGTGTGTGTGTGTGTGTGTGTGTGTGTGTGTGTTGTGTTAGTGTGTGTGTGTGTGTGGTGTGTGTGTGGTGGGTGTGTGGTGGGGTGTGTGTGTGTGTGTGTGGTAAAAGGCAGACAGAGAAGAGATACACTGCTGGGATCGCTCTGATTGGTCCAATCCTCCGGAGAGTTCAGAGGTCATGATGGTTCAGCGTTTCTTATGAGGTAGCCAGAAATACCAGTAGGTCAAACCACCGGGAAACAATTTTCTCCCGCGGCGTAGTGGGAGGGTGAGGTCTGCGGTATTGGTCAGCGGTAATTTTTGTACCATATTCTTGCGCTGCCCCCTGTTGTCATAACTGTAGTGGCAATCAAGCAGCGATAGCGATAGGGTCAAGTTTCGCCCTCGGCAGCGCCACTCCTAACCACAAAAGTCACTGAAACTGTCCCTGAAACTCACAATTAAATAATGACACGCCCTCCGCCTTCGCAACGTATTCTAAAATAAGATAACAATGAATAATCGAGCATGTAAAAAAAACAATTGGATAGTGGTCTCAACCGTTTACAGTAAAAAGCCAGACTTTATTTATTTATTTTAAAGTAACATATAGTCTCCTTTCGAAAACAAAAAACAAAAAAACAAAAGCAAAGTTTGTTTTCAGCTCAAATTTGCCAGCAAAACTATGATCGAAAAGACAATGAACATACACGGAAGCGATCTAGTATTTTCTTATACTACCGCTGACAAACCGCAGACTCACCCTCCACTATACGCCCGGGGAAAATTGTTTCCCTCAAACCACCAGTCAGTCAGGACCACCATTCAGTCAGATACCAGTAGGTCAAACCGCCCAGTCAGTCAGAATATAACAGTCGGTCGAAAACCACACCAGTCAGTCAGAATTACCAGTAGGTCAAACCACCAGTCATTCAGAAATACCAGTCAGTCAGACACACCAGTCAGTCAGAATACCAGTCAGAGTCAAGTACCAGCGAGCAGTCACACCCACGGGTCAGTCTGACCACCGGTCAGTTAACTAAGTATCAAAGAACCATTCACAACACGACAGGACGACCCAAGAGCCTCACAAGGTCTCTGCAGACCAGAGCAGACGATTACTTATCTGCTGTGCTACTCTGTTAAACATTCTAGTACTTTCTGAGATGTTACGTGTCAAGAATAGAAGCCTATTAATCAATCTTCCGGTGAGACTGCCTTGGCGGGCAGCAAATTGATTACCAAATATGGGCATGGCCTTACGTCGTTCAAAGGCGTCCAGCCAATCAGAGTGACACTTCTTGTTCTCCAACAGTCAGATACTGCAGATACTGGTTAATCAGTAAACATGATTCTGTCTATTATGGATGACATTTTTTCTTAATGCTCCGTAGAGTGTAGAATTGATTTGAATTGGGCCGAGCCGCCCTTAGATCTCCGGTCCTCTCCGGGGGCGATGAATTGGTCCTGGCTTCATGGTAACCAGATGATGAAGAAAGATCTCACAAGCAAAATATAATATAGAACAGGGATATTTGGTCCATAATACCAGAAGGTATTTAGCTATAATATTAATCAGTCGATTTGTTGTTGTATCATTTGTGACACACCACAGATGTGCACAGCGACCGTCAACCAGACCGCGTGGACCGACTTTAAAGGGACATACATATAATGAAAACAAGAACATTTTTCCTTGGGATTATGGGGTGTTGTTGTTGTGGTGTCTCTGGTGCTCCAACACGCAATAAAAACTTTGAAAAAAAGGTCTGGTAATATGATTTTATGAGTGAAGATATGCATTTCTGAGAAGTACCCTGCCTCACACAGATACCAAACGAGCGAAGTAGGTTTCGGTGCCCCCTCCTAGTAGGAATAGCCTGGTGCTACCAGACCATCGTAACTTCATTTCATTTGTACAGAAGGTCTGGAACTGCTGTAATTGGCAAACGTTCACTCACTTGGAGGCGGGGTCTGTTAAAAGTTAAAAACTATTGGATCTTGCCCAGTGCCACTGTATGCATCTGCCATTAACCAATCGCAATAGCGTTGGTCGTGACGATATTGTCATGCGCCGGGACAGGTCCAGGGAACTAACGTTGCGCGCATGCGCAGGCTGTGTACACAAACAAAAACCAGATGAAGCGTGTAAGGATGTCTGTCAACGATAGCTGCAGGTTTGGTTAATCTAATTTTAAGAGTTCAAGAACAATTTACAAATTCTACATTAATATTCAATTAGTAAGGACAGAAGATACTACAACTGAAAACTCGCGCACAACTTCGACGTCATCGTTCTCAAGCCATTCCTCTGTTCGCTGATTGGTCACACAGAAATTTGTTCGGGCAAAATCCCACTAACAAGCCCCAGCCCCAGACTGACTACTGAAGGGAAAATGAAATTTGGCCGGAAGTAGGTGGGCGGGCGGAGCCAGGCTAACGTAGGAAGGGGGCACAGTCGAATATTACCAGTGGTGTCAAAAGTACACACATTTGTTACTTAAGTAGAAGTATAGATACTGCAGTTTAAAAACACTCTGGTAAAAGTTGAAGTATCAACTTGACCTCTTTACTCAAGTAAAAGTGAAAAGTATGTGCTCCAAAAACTACTTAAAGTATAAAAGTATAAAGTAACCTTTAAAAAAAAAATGGCAAGATGCAACCATGTGGAATTGAAAGCTTAATTTAAAACACTGATTAGTTTCTACATGTGGCCCAAGACACAACATAATCATTAACCCATAACTGTCAAGACAAAGTCACTCAAGAAGCATGGTTCTCTTCTCAAAAACTTTATTGAATTCAATTCAAACAACAGAGGTAGTATCAAGCGCTGGCAGAACTGCCAGATGATAACATTAACTACGAACGTTAGTTTCAGAGAAAATAATTGAAAAGTGACAAGGTAAAAAACTATAACTTTGGTGCGCTATGTAGCCCAAGTTTGTGTGTGTGTGTGTTGTGTGTGTGTGTTTGTGTGTGTGTGTGTGTGTGTGTGTGTGTGTGTGTGTGTGTGTGTGTGTGGTGAGTGGTGTGAGTGAGTGAGTGATGTGAGTGAGTGAGTTGAGTGAGTGGTGAGCAGTGAGTGAGTGATGTGAGTGAGTGAAGTGAGTGGTAGTGAGTGAGTGAGTGAGAAAGAAAGAGAGAGAGAGAGAGAGAGAGAGAGAAGAGAGACATTCTGCACACACAGTAGTATATGAGTATTATGTTCGTCCATCAAAAAAAAAAAAGTTAAAAATCTTAATGCCTGAAAAATCAGCCCTGAACCCTGCCCCACCACCCCCGTCACAGCTGACAAGTCAAGACCAAAACTGAAATGAGAAATGAGAGCTCTACATCATCACTATATACAAATCCCTTAAGAGCGCTTAACAAGTTCTGAAAATGGTACAGAGTAGGAGAGTGCCACAATTTTGCATTCAAACTAAGAGTTAGTGTTTAGTCCCATCAAAAAAACAAAAACAAAAACTTCAATCCTACTGCATATAACACGGTTTCCCATAGTCATAACTGACGGTCAAGACCCAAGACAGCATACCGATCAGGACTACCAGAATGCTTTGTTGAGCCTCAAAAGAAGCTGATTTGTATTTTTTTTTAAACCACATGCCCCTTTCACGGCATTCATGCGCGTTTTATCTAAATATCACGCAAAAAAAAAAAGCAACTGGATTATTCGGTTTTCCCGTTTTGATTTAAAAAACAGAAAAATGCCGTTAATTTGTTTATTCCTTTTGCCCTTTTTCAGTTTTCAAAACCAAATCAGAAAACCCAAAAAACGGACTGTAATTGTTTTTTTCTGATTTTGTTTTAATCTGAATATTTAGAGAACAGAACATACACGGATTGGACGTGAAGACGAAATGTGTTGTTGTGTTTGAATCTGCGCGAGGGTTGCTTGGTAAAGCGGCGATCGTATGCAGACGTTTGCAGTTGACTCATGACGTTGCTCTCGCCCGGCTCCATGGCTGGCTCTCGCCGGTGTGAACAACCGGTCCGTAACTGGGATAAGGCCGGAACCAGTTTGGAACTGGCCCTAGCACCAGCCCGAACTGGCTCTCCGTTCTTTTTGGGTGTGAAAACCCCTATAAGTGGCCACCATCTTCACACAATTCACACTTGACACAATTTGCCCAGAGGTAAAAACGTGAACACAAAACCAAGACAATTGAAGACAGTGAAAAACACTGAAGGCACACGATTACTTAACTGGCAAAATAAACCAGATATTAGACGTCTTAAGCTTACAAAGATGTAGTAGCTCACACTGTAGAGATTGGGGGCAGTTATTTCCGAAAAACATCAAAGAGGGCAGGCTAACGCCTTCGACAATACTTAGCTGCTACACCCGGACAATGTGTCTGCATGTCCCTATGCCTAGCCAGCTGCAGCAAAATATGATTATCCACAGTCGTATAACAAAGAATAGCTTACAACTTACCTCTACAATCGTTTTCTAATTGGAAGGAAGAGTCTTGAACGCCATCAATAACGTGGGTCTTGGGTGTGCAGAGTTTTGCATTGATTTTCCACGAGTCATTTTGCTCCGACTTATTTCGAAAATACTTTGAGAATGGGCCAGGATGAGGGAGTCTTGTTGGTCTCGTCTCCATCTCCCGACACCTCTCGCCTGTGTCCGACCTTTTCGACATCTTTTTCTGAATTCGACATTGTAGCACATGACGAACACCTTGAAGGACACCCTGCTGTTCGATGATTTCCCTTTCGCTCAGCAAAAATTTGACGAATAGCAGCTATCCAATGAGCAGTTGATGTTAGTGTTTGCGTTAATATGACTATCCAATACACTTAGTTCTTCACTAGTGTGGATGGCCAATATCTGCATTGGATGGCGCACATGACGTTGAAATAAATTATTTAAATAATAAAACTGAAGCCAAGAGTAACGAGTAACGTTTGTTTTAAAAATGTAAGGAATAGAAAGTACAGATACTTGTGTGAAAATGTAATGAGTAGAAGTCAGAAGTAGGAAGAAAAATAAGTAATGGAGTAAAGTATAGATACCTAAAAAGTGTACTTAAGTACAGTAACGAAGTATTTGTACTTCGTTACTTGACACCTCTGAATATTACCTCCCCCTTCCCCACTCTCCTCCAACCAGAGCATAGCTAAGATTTTGTGGACCAGCGGACCGCTCCGGTGGGGGGAAGCCGCTCCGGTGGGGAACTCAGCGGCAGCTCAGCTC